>JAOWBR010180784.1:0-10729 GCA_028571145.1 Dionaea muscipula
GAAAACTGTTGCATCTTAGAAAGTGCCTTGCATGAAAACTGAATGTTTCATTAACACGTGCTGGAAAGTGATATTCATACTAGTATATGAGTTGGCATCAGGGGGAAGTGATGTTAATTTGTGAAGTTCATGCTAGTATATGAGATTAAGTCATGTGAACTTAGGGATTGCCTGCATGAACATCTATCTACTTCATTGACTCGATTGCATGATTAGTATAACACATTTAACATGTTATTTGTCATCATCAAAGGGGAATTTGTTGACTTGATGTTATATGTGATGATTTACAAACAATGTTTTCATATGTATACTTGTGAATGAGCAACTTGATATGTGATGATTGGTTAATTGAATGTATATCATGTGTAATGGTTGAGGATCACGAAACAGGGTATGGAATAGGTACTGCTACAATGATATTTTGAGCCGTATGGAACAAGGTAGGAACACGACGAGCTGGACACTTTCTCATGGACTACCGAGATTTAAATTAAAGTGGGTAAATTGATTTTTCTCATTTAAGTTTTAAATCTAATTAAAGTGGATTATTTTACTAAGAATAAATTAACTTATTTTAAGGAAATTTATTCTAAAGTTTTTACAGTTAAAATAGATTTTTATTTAATGAGAAAATATATTCTTTGATCTTATCCATTTGCAACAAATCTGATTTTCTATTATTTCCTTGGATTTAAATTATTTTAAATCAAGGGAATAGGATAATGTCAGGCTGATTTGCTTCCACGATTGACTTGTTAGTTAAACTAAAAATAGCAAATGGAAAAACAAATCCCACAAAAATAGGAAAAGATAGTTATCTTTTCAAGCTAGAGAAAATCCACATTTTTGGAAGTTGTTGAACGTAGGAATTGGTTGCTGAAGAAGTGGATCACTCGCGCCAGATTTTCACCCATGACCACGTCCTTGATCTACATCAGTTGGCAGGTGTCCATCTCCATTCCCTCCATATATAAAAGACACCAAATGGTGGAAAATCAAAGCGTGCCTCCAACCAAAAAGAATCCTAGACCAAGCTTCATCATTCTATATACACTGTACGAGAATTCATTTGAGTGCATTGTGAAGATCAAGGAGAGGCCACAAGGTATTGGAGTTTAACAAAGAAGAAGAAGGAAGCCGAAAACTTTGATGCTACAGACCTGCGTTCCCATACACGTTCCATCTGCTGATTGTTTGGTAAATTCGACCTTATTTACTTATTATGAGAAGCACTAAGGTACTTGTCTATTGAATTTGTCATTGTAATTAGTTCATTCTAGAGGTAGAGTGAAGGGGAGCAATAGACGGAGTAGTCTATTGGGATTAGACTTAGGTTGAGCCTAAGGGTTAGTGATTTCATCCAACGAAGTGTAATGAAAGTAAGAGTTAGTGATTACGACCTAGTGAAGTGTAATCAAAGTAAGGGTTAGTGGTTACGACCTAGTGAAAGTGTAATCAAAGTGAGGTTAGGGTTTACGACCTTGTAAGTGTAACTCATCTTTGCTCGTGTTAGTGCATTGGAGTTTAAATTCTATTGAGGTGTAGTTCGTGGTTTTTTCCTCTCCTTGAGCAAGATGGGTTTCCACGTAAAATCCTTGTGTGTCATTTTATTCCGCATTTAGTTTTCACAAGAAAATCTGTCTAGAAGGGAACATGTCTTGAAACGACCACCTGACTGCATGCTTAATGATTAAATAACTTTGAGTAGGGAACACGTACAAGAACGATGACCTTTCTACTTTTAAGTTAAGTTGTTATTTGCCTTAAATTTTAAAAGGCTCAATTCACCCCCCTCTTGAGCTTATTGCTACACTCATCTAAACTAACAAGTGGTATTAGAGTGGTTACTCCTACTTTTGAAGGTTAACCCCTTTTGGAGAGATCTTGCAAGATGAGCGCACCAGAGGGAATGCGTGAAGGACAGTCAAGTGCACGGCCACCATATTTCAATGGACAACACTAGTTGGTGGAAAACGAGCATGGAGATCCACATACAAGTTGAAGACTATTAGCTATGGCAAATAGTAGAAGATGGTCCCTTAACCATTAATCCCGTGGACAAAGAGGGAAAGAAGGCAACCAAAATCAAAGTTGAGTATATAAGTGACGACTTGAAGAAGATGGAGAAGAATGTAAAGGCTATGAGACTGCTTCTATGAGCCCTTGGAACCGACGAGTACAATAGAATCTTTGGTAAGTCTACTTCTAAGGAGATATGGGATACATTGAGAATTGCCCATGAAGGAACCTATGAGGTAAAGCAATCCAGAGTCGATCTTTTGGTAAGAAAGTTTGAACTTTGCTCTATGAATGATGATAAGTCCATTCAAAGCATGTATACACGGTTTACTAATATTGTGAACGAGCTCAAATCACTTGATAAGGTGTTTTCCACATAAGAGCTTGTAAGGAATATTTTAAGGTGTATGCCCGATGCTTAGATGCCAAAGATCACCACGATCCAAGAAGCTAAGGACCTACGGACTTTGCCACTAAAAGAGCTTATTGGAAACTTGATGACATTCGAACTGATGTTGAATTCCCGCAACAAAGAAGTACCGATGAAGGACAGAGGAATTGTCTTGAAGACGATTGTTGAGAGTGACAATGAAGACTTTGATTCGGATGATGAAGAACTAGTCGTGATGACAAGAAGATTTAGAAAATTTTACAAGCAAGTCAAAGAAAAGTGGGACATGGGAAACAAAGGTAAATCCTACTTCAAAAATCAAATGTCTACTGATTGGTGTTTTAAATGTGGCAAGTCAGACCATATGATAAAAGAGTGCCCAAACTGGAGAAAGGAACGTGATAAGGAACAATGTCCCAAGAAATGATTCGATACATCGAAGGACTTCAAGAAAGCCATGATTGCTGCATGGGGAAACACTGATGACGAAGAGTAAGATGACCAACAAGAAACAGCAAACCTTGGATTGATGGCTATGAGTGAATCTGAATCTGAGTCAGAGAATGAGCAACCCGATGTAAGTTTATTCAACTTCATGAAGCATGCTTACTCACTCTCTGAAGAAAAATTGATTCACATGATTACTTCTATAATGGATGATTTTCATGATTTGTGCATTGAGAATTGAGAACTCACTGATATTATTGTTGAATTGAAAACTCATGTGAAACATGAAATTGAAATGAAACTTGCTCTTGAAAAGGAAAATGAAAAACTGAAGGAACATGTTGCATCCACTGTTTTTAATCTGGAAAATGAAACCAAATTGAAAGAGGTTGTTTCATTACAAGTGTCAGAACTTGAGAATGAAGTTGATAGTTTAAGAAAAACCATCATTTTGATACAAGAGACCAAACTTCCAGAGGTAATGTGTTCTAAATCTGTGATTGATCATGTTGAAAAACTGAAAAAAGAATTAAACACAACCCGGAGATAGAATATCAGGTTGTAAGAGAAATTGGAAGTAAAAACGGAAACTACTGGGAACAGGGTAGGGAACAAGTACTCTGTTGTATCTTTTAACTACGCCACTGTTCTAAGCAGTAAAATGAAATATGGCCTGAGATATGATCCAAAACCACTCTGGACACCAAGAAGAAAATACATTGACCTACCTGGATATAGGTTATGCATGTTTTGTGGTAGGTTAGGCCATCTGAAGAATGATTGAAGCAAATGTGAAGCAAATGTGGATTAGAAAAGATTTATTACATGCTTCATATAAGAAGGGATCCAAATAAGTTTGGGTTCCTAAATCTAACCATTGATTTGCATTCGCAGGCATCAATGAGAGAGAGCAATTTATGGTACTTAATTAGTAGTTGCTCACGATATATGACAAGAACTAAATCCAATTTTCTCTCATTGACATCCAATCATTTTGGAAGTGTGACATTTGGTGATGACAAGAAATGTGAGATCATCGGTATAGGTAAGATAGGTAAGTCACCAATACACTCCATAGAAAATGTGTACCACGTGAAGGGCTTTAAAGCATAATCTTCTTATCATTTCTCAAATTTGTGACCGTGGAAATAAAGTTTAATTCACCATGTCCGATTGTAAGAATGTGAATGACAAAACTGGTGAACTTGTTCTTGAAGGAAAACGGTACAATAGTGTTTATACTGTGCATGTGAATTCCATCTCTGAAAATAACCTTATATGCTTAATTATGGTAGATGATGATCCTACTTTGTGGCATAGTAGATTAAGACATGCAATCATGACTTTGTTGGACAAGTTGATTAATCAAGACTTGGTAGTTGGTCTTTCAAAGATTAAATGCCAAAACGAGAAAGTGTGTGATGCATGTGCCAAAGAAAAACATGTTAGGATATCATTTATACTTAAGAACATTGTAAACACCTCACGACTTTTTTTGTTGCATATGGATCTATGTGGAACCAATGAGTGTGATGAGTCATGGAGGTAAGCAATTCATTCTTGTTATTGTTGATGATTACTCTCGTTTCACCTGAACTTTATTTTTATCATCTAAAGATCAAACTTCTAATGAATTTGTTTCTTTTGTCAGGAAAATAGAGCTAAGAGAATATCAATTGGTGACCATCCGAGTTTGACAACATGAAATTTATTTATTTTGTGATGAATACAGATGACGTTCATGAGATTGGACTGGCTTGGAATGTAAAAGAATCAGAAGTCATAATAACAGAGCCAAGTCCAACAACAGAAGGAACAGGGATGGAAACAAGTTCCACACACTGCCAGTGACAGGGAGAACATGAGATGGAACAGTTCCCCTGCAGCAACTTGAACCCGAAACTGAACAACAAGATGAAGAAGTTCGTTCACCCGCATCTCAACACCCAATGTCAACCCGACCATAGGAAGCACCAGAGCTCTCATTCCCTTGATATGATCATCACGGACTTTGAGAAGGGAGTTCAAACTCGATTCCTCTCTTTGAAACTCTTGTTCTTTCTCTAGTTTTCTCTCATTTGTAGCACCCAAGAATTATGTTGATACTTTGCATGATCTGGATTGGGTTACGACAATGCAAAAGGAGCTAGATCAATTTAAGAGAAACGTTGTAGGACATCCGGAGTCTAGACCGGAAGACAGTACAATCATTGGATCAACATGGGTATTTCGAAATGAGTTTGATGGTAAGGAACAATGAAAAGGAACAAGGTTAGACTGGTAAACACGTTCATGCATAGTATGCTTAAAAATTACTGTATTATTGTTAGTTACATGTTTATTCCTTATGACAACACACACACATTCATGAACTAAACACAGAGGCATTAAGCATATCTTATTAAGAGACAAAATGTGGAAAAAGGAATAACCCAAACGATCTTTTGCAAAACTGAGGACCAAATTGCTGACATCTTTACTAAGCCTTTAAGTAGGGAAAGATTTGATAAATTAAGACTTGAACTAGAATTGACCAAAATCAAGTAACTGCATTTCATGATTTCCCTCAATGATTGGCTAAAATAAATGTTTGCATTTGATGATATATTTTGTGTGTAAGTATATGTGTCCATGCATTAAGTGAATTGGTCAGATAATATGTGGTAAAATACACAACTATCTGGAAAGAATTACATAAATCCACAAGTCTTATGATATGTCCTTTATTGTCCACAAATCCGAAGGTTACAAAGCACACATGGAACAGGCAACGAAACAAGTATTCACTATAGGAAAATAAGTATTTTCTTTTTGGTAGCAATTCAAAATTCATATTCTGTTGTTGAAGTTTATCCTTACATATTTATCCAACAACTCACAGATTTACTCCATTATTCTCAGCACCCACATTCTCTCTCCAAATCAAATCACAAAAATAAATTATCTCGCACACCCATTATTCTCGGCACTACCTATCTCTCCCACTCCATTTTCAATTTAAAACACAACTCCAAACTAAATCGATTCCGATTCTTCCAAACCTTAGCCTGCAACAATAGTGTCTACAAGAAAGAAGGGAACAACGAGATTCAGTAACACCTCAGCAAATTTAGTGGAAATTGATCAAATTGAAGGATTCGAACTTGTTCCTAAGCTTGTTCCTCTGAAAATCAAAGAACGATTGACAATCGCACCGTGAAAGAAGTCTGCCATGGATGATTCATCCAAGGGCAAAGAGAAAGTGACAAAGAAGAGCCATTGAAGAATCTCAAAAGAAAAAGGAAGTTGAAAAAAAAAAGGAAAGGGAGAAAGCAGGAGAATCTGAAGGGAAAAAAAATACGGGACGAGGACCAAGTAAATTTTTCTCCTCCTTACAGAAACAAATGGCCAACAAGTCAGGGGGAACGAGCTCAAGGCTGAAAGAAATCAGGAAGAAAGTAGCAACCACATTGGCTGAGAAGAAATCAATGGGAGCTTCCACCAAATATTCTACTCGAAAGTTGCTAAAGGGTAAAATTCTTCCTATTCAATTCTTACAATAAACTGGTTCTTCACCCAGCTCATAATTCCTACCCATTTTTTTATCACATTCTGCTCCACTTCCATTCTGTACCATTTTATTCTTTGCTATCTTGCTACTATACTTTCTGCTATTTACTTACTATGGTGACACTTGATCATTTGTCATTTCTATGCTATGTTCTGGTAAACTATTGGAAATGAATGGCCCATATCCATAGATCTAACAAGTACTTGACCCTAGGTGGAGATGACGAATTTAAGTGTCTATGAATTTTTTCCATATGCCTACATTGCTTAATTATCTCTATTTGCTTCATTTGTTGATGAAGCCAAAAGGGGAAAGTTATGTTGATGTGTTTTTTTTTAATGTTTAGTTAAATTTTAGGAATAGCTCTTTAATTTTTGGTCTTCTCTAACCCTTGCTAACAAGGATGAGTTCAGTTTGTCATGCGGGATTTCTCTTGATCAAAAAGGATTAATAAGTACTTTTTTTTTTTTTGTATAGGATTAGTAAGTACTTTGTCTACTTTAGATTAGTGTTTGTTTGAGATTTCGTATTCCCAGACATGTTTCATGTTTTGCACATCATGCTATCATGTGTCTCATGTTTCTGACCATATCCCTGAAATCTAGATGTGCTCACACTTGAAACTGATCTAACTTGAGACAATGATTCATGAAAACTGCTTTATCTTAGAAACTACTTTGCATGAGAACTGGATACTTCATGAGTGCAGTATTCTTGAAAGAAATTGATTGATCGATGGAGTTCATGCTAGCTCATGAAAATTGATTCATGTGAATCTAGAAATTGCTTGCATGAACATCTACCTTTTCATGGACCTGATTACATGACTACTATAACACATTTAACATTTTGTATGTCATCGTCAAGGGAAAATTTGTTGACTTGATTTTATGTGATGATTTACAAACAATGTTTTAATGTGTATATTTGTGTGAATGAGCAACTTGATTGAATATGATGATTGATTGATGTTGATTGAATGTCATGATTGGTTAATGTTGAATAAATGTGAATGATTGAATGTCTTATGTTGAGTCTCACGAAACAGGATATGGAACAGCCACAACTATATTTCTAGCTGACCACAGTGTGATGATGTGTGAGCCATATGGAACACGGTAAGGAATACGACGTGCTTCTAGGCTAGATGATTTTCATAGATTGCCCGAGATTTGATTAATGGGTAAATTGATTTTCTCAGTTAAGTTTTAAATCTGATTAAGTGAATTATTTTATCAAGAATGAATTAACTTATTTTAAAGTGATTTATTCTAAACGTTTTCCACTTAAAGTAGATTTTTGCATTATGAGAAAGTGATTTGATCTTATTCAATTGATAACAAGATCTGATTATTTTACTCCTTGGATTTAAAGTATTTTAAATCAAGAAAAGAAGGAGATAATCTCATATTAAGCACTCGCTCACTTTGACTCATTCAAATAGCTAAAAATTGCAAATGAAACAAAGTTGCCCACAAAATTAGGAATGGATAACCATCCATTCTGGAGACTGATTTGCTCTAGCTAAACAATCTGGAAGTTGTTGAAGAACGTGGGAAACTTTCTGCTGAAGTCGTGGAGCACTTGAGCCAGATTCCAAGCCCATGACTACGTCTATAATCCACATCCGCTCCCTCCAAGTATAAAAGACACCAAATGAAGGGAATTCAACCTACGCGACCAAGAAGAGAGAATCCTAGAGCATGCTTCAACACTCCATCTAGTCTGTGCAATGATTCATTTGAGTGCATTGTGAGAACCAAAGAGAGGCCACAAGGTATTGGAGATCATCGAAGAAGAAGACTGCTGCTGGAATCGTGAAGCTATAGACTAGAGTTCCTATATATGTTCCAGTTGCACACTGTTTGGTAAAATTGACCTTATTTGCTTATTGTAGAAGCATTGAGTAAGGTACTTGTTTATCAAATTTGTCATTGTATTTAGCTTCATTCTAGAGGTAGAGTAAAGGGGAGCAATAGGCGGAGTAACTTATTGGGGTTAGACATGGGTGAAGTCTAAAGGTTAGGGGTTACGACCTTGTGAACTGTAATCCAAGTGAGGTTAGGAGTTACGACCTTGTAAGTGTAATCCAACATTGCTCGTTGAGAGTGCACTAAGTTAAATTCTACCGAGGTGTAGGTCGTGGTTTTGTTTCTCTCCTTGAGCAAGAGGGATTTCCACGTAAAAATTCTTGTGTAATTGTTTTAATTCTGCACTTCATTTCTACAAGGTAAACTATCCTATACGGAACACGTCCTGGAACGTTGCTCCTGTTTGCATGTTTAGTGTTTAATTAACTCTGTCTGGAGCACCACCTGAAACACCGAGCTTTTCTACTTTTAAATTAAGTTATTAATTGCTTTAATATTTTTAAAAAGCTCAATTCACCTCTCCTTTTTAAATTAGTTGCATTACTCATCTATACTAACAATGTCCGTTTACGCTATAAGGTATATCTTATAAGACATCATATGGTATTGTGATGGAATTTGCGTGATGGTCTAAGGCTAATATTAGTCTCATTAAAATCGTGATAAAAAATAAAAGTTTTGACTAATATATTTTTTGAAAATATATGGCAAAATAAAAAAATAAAAAAGGAAAAGAAAGAAAATAGAGACAGACAAATGTGGGTGGGATTGGGGTCCTTTTTTGTAGTATTATATATATTTTTAATAAAGATTAAATTTTTAATAACAATTATATAATATTACAATCAAATTTATGATTAAAATATTTTTGTCACATCAATTGTATCTTTGTAGCGAGTATTACCACGTAGGTCCATGATCCAACAGAATGTTTATTTTTTAGGGAATTCAAACCCGAGATATGGGAAAAATCTCCCATCAAATCTTTCAGAACTTCCACATGGTACAACCCTACTCGATGGTAATTGATAAGACAATTGATAGGTTGAAAACAAGCCGAGCTGCAGGGATGCTAATCTCGATCGAAATGATGAATACCTAAAAAGTTCCGTATTTTAAATTTGAATTATTCCTTGTGGATAGGAGTATGATTTTATATATAAAATAACTAAACGGTTTCAGTTCATATATGATTTTACTTCTGTCCGAACCGTTACCCAAATCAAACCGAAACCGTTATCTGAACCGATTTTATAATTACATAAATACCCACATATTAATAATACAAAGTTCTCTAATATATAAGTGTCACGTCAATGTAGGGGTGAGGAGAGATGGGTGAGGTAGGAGTGGGGGGATTGAGGATATTTTTTTTATTTTTTTTTTGTATGTGCAATATTTTTATTGTTTTCCTTCGTGCAATGTATGGATTATTCCTAATCTATAATATAAAGAATTTTAATAAAAGATATTATAATATAAAGAAGCACTTTTTAAAATTTCCCTACAAAAAAGGCTGAGATTTATTCCTCGCAAATATAAACACAATTAATGGTTTAGATTAAATCTGATCATCCCTTTCTCTCTCTCACACATACATCAAATCACATAATATTACTCAAAATTCATCATTTTTTATGAGGATGAAAACAAGCCTAATATTGATATAATTTTTATTCTCTTGTTTTTATAAAAAATTTCCTCTTATTATAGATTATATAAAATGCACGACACGTGCATAGGCACAAGTATAGCATGGACACAGCATGGGCTCGAACACGGATAATTTTTATAAGAGAATGAAATTATAAGAATATTGATCGTGTCAACGGCACGGGCTATCCCTAGTTATATATATATTTTACATGAAGCTTTTAGAGTGGACTTCCTTTGTGACTGGTTGCATTTAGCAAATCAAAGATTGGAATTAATTGGTAGTGAGTGAATAGTTGTTGGGTGGTAACCCGAGTCTCAATCTAGTGGACGTAACTTGTTCGCTTTTGAAGAAAACTTGTTCGTCTTTAGAAAAAACATCTTCGCCCCTTATGAATGAACCTATAAGGAAGTAGTCCGAGAGAACCTGTGGAAGAGCTAAAAAAGACATTGAACTAAAATTACGGGACTAAAAGTCCAAACTCTAATCCACTATAAATATGAATAAGAGTACAAAGTAAAAAGTTACACGTAATAATACTATTGATAATGAGTGAATAGTAAAATGTCTAATAATATAAGATATAATCTCAGTCTTTGATTTATCAAATCCAACGAAAGAGATATGTCCACAAACAATGCTCTTAATCGGACCTCGACACTAGAAGTAGACTCTACATAAAAACAAGGAAGAATTATTTTGACTCCGTCACCTTGAATGATATAAAAACGACAGATTGCAGAAACTCCAGGGATGGGATGGGGAATTTTAGAAAAATATAATGTTATTTTTTT
>JAOWBR010180795.1:0-10728 GCA_028571145.1 Dionaea muscipula
CTAAAATATAATAATAAATTGACCATGAACATATTAAAAATAGGTATAAATAAGTCACAATTCGTGACTTATCAGAGGATCATCTTGACATCATTTTGAGGCCTTGGAGATCCCTCATTGGTTGATTTTTAAGGTAATCCTTTGGTTTGTATATGGTTATGTTATTTTGAGTTTGGCATGTGATTGGAGTTGGTTGAGGCTTGGGCATTGTTTGGCATGATGATTTGCACTTGCTTGATGTCTTGGATCCATGTTTGTGTTGAGTTTTCATGAGATTCATGAGTTTGGTTTGATTTTAGGTTGTTTTAGTGTATTTTGAATTTTTAGGAGATTGATTTTGAGTTTAGATTTGAGTGGATGATTCTTGAGAGTTTGGCATGTTTCATTGGGTGTTTTGTGACTTGTTGGATGTATTTTAGTCGAGTGATTGTGTGCTTTTGTATTTGATTTTGGATTGGTAGTGATTCTGTAGCTGTGCTGCAGAATCGTCGGGCGCCGGTCGACCGGCCATGTGCCTAGTGGTCGACCGGTATTTTAGAGGCTTCTCTGGACTTTTGTGCATTTCTGGGCGGTCGACCGGTCGAGGACCCTAGTGGTCGACCGCTTCCTCTTCTTTTAGGAATCCATTTCTTTTGATTTCCAAACATGGCAAGTTTGGTTCGAAGGGCCGGGGGTCGACCCGAGACCTGTCATAGAGGGTCTTTGAGGTGTAGATTGAGATGTTTTGAGGTTGTTTGGGTTTTTGATTGGTTGTTTTGACCGATGAGAGGGATTTGAGACTTTTGTCCATGTTTGTGTATCAGGAACCGTTGGTGACCCCATCGAGCGACTCGTGCTCGGTTGATTGGATTTCTTATTGAGGTTTGATTGCACTTATTCAGGTGAGTTGATGTACGGACATTGGTACATGAATGGCCGGTGTTTCTCATTGTTTTCCCATGCTTTATATATGGATTGTTTTTGTTGGAAAACCATTTTCATTGAGATGTAGATTTCCATTGATTTATATTGGGGCTTGTATGCTTATTGAGTTTTGGACATGGGATATGGATTGGATTTCACGTCCTTGGATTTCTTCCCTGTGTGGAAGCTAAGACCACCTTCGGGTGTCACAACGTCCTGAAGTACTCCCGTTCGCGAAGGGGGAACTAGGGCGGAACCTCATGACATTACATGTTCGCGGTGATGCCATATCGGTATGTATATTATGTAGGTGTTGCTGCGGTACCCTGGGCTGATGTGAGCATTGGTATATGGCATTTTGTTTTGATATATCCATTATGGCCATGGTCCGTGGATTGTTTTAGAGAACTTTTGGATTCGAATGATGCATGATTTGAGTACGCATGACTTGCATATTTTTTTCATTACCTTATGCCGTATTTCATCTCACCTGCTATCACTAGCTGACGGATTTCACCCCTGTCCGTTTTGACAGGTCTTGACCATGATTGATAGACGGATGCGGCGGGGTGCGGTGATGCCTTATAGGATTTTATTATTGTTGTTTTCCGCTGCATGTTTATGATATTGTGCTACTCTGATCTCGTTTTGTATATGATATGCACGTTGGATTTATGATTTCCCCGTTGTGGGACAGATGGACGGATGTTATGTATTTTCATGTATGTTAGCTTTTCATGCATGATGGTTGTCTTATCCTCAGTATTGAACTGTTTTAGTATCTTGCATGATTTTCATATTGCTTCAAAGACTCGTGAGTCACCTCACGAGTTATCGCCAGTAACACCCGATTTGGGGGGTTACACCACACCCCCCGTGTCACCCCTGCATGCTCTTTGCCATGGCACAACCCGTCTAACTCCACCCCCCATCATCTTGTCCCTGTCTCTACCGCCCCTCCAACATCAAATCTTAGCCCCCCTCCTCTCGTGCATGCTCCTCACTCGTCGGTGCCCTCCCAAGACAACTTCATGCCTGTGAGAACAGTGCCTACCACTGATGCGACCTCTGTGCCTGAATCTGACATTTCAGCATCGTCTCCCTTGCTTGTCCCTCCTTCTCCAAGCTCCGCACCTCTCCCGTCTTCTATTATCCCATCACCTAACCCACCCACTGACAATTGCCATCCTATGGTTACCAGATCCAATAACCACATCGCCAAGCCCAACCACAAATATGGCCTTATAACTCTCAAAAACCCTTTACCTGCCACCCAAGAACCAAGAACCGTAGTCCAAGCCCTTTGTGACCCTCTTTGGAAGAAGGCGATGTGTGAAGAATTTAACGCCCTCCTTCAAAATCTGACATGGGATCTAGTCCCTCCACTCCCTAGTCACAATGTTATTAGGTGCAAGTGGGTATTTCGTGTTAAACACAAACCGGATGGTAGTGTTGATTGTTACAAGGCCCGATTAGTTGCAAAGGGCTTTCACCAATGGCCCGGGGTTGACTACTATTAAACCTTCAGCCCGGTCATCAAGCCCACCACTATCCGCATTGTTTTTACTCTGGTAGTCTCTTCCAATTGGCCTATTCATTAGCTGGACATTAATAATGCTTTCCTCCAAGGCCACCTTTCTGAGAAGGTTTATTTATATCAACCTCCCAGCTTTGTTGATGCCGCTCGGCCCGACTATGTCTGCCGCCTTCACCGCTCTCTCTATGGCCTAAAGCAGGCCCCCGGGCATGGTTCCAAGAGCTTCGTAAGTTCGTCCTTTCTCTTAGTTTTCACGCTTCTTGTTTGGACAACTCCTTATTTATCATGCACTGAGGCACTATTTGATTGTATCTGTTGGTGTACGTTAATGATATATTACTCATGGGGTCGTCACCCCCACATCTTCGCATGATACTTTCTGCCCTGGCTTCTCGGTTCTCTTTGAAGGATTTGGGAGAGTTACATTATTTCCTTGGGGTTGAGGTACATCGGTCATCCGGTGGTCTTTTCTTTTCATAAGGCTGCTATATTACAGATCTGTTGGCTCGTTTTCACATGGAAGGCATCAAACCCTCTGCCACGCCCTTAAGCTCTAGTGCCCGCTTGATTCTTGATGATGGAATCCCCCCTACTGATCCAACACCTATACGAAGTCTTGTGGGTGCGATGCAATACTTGTCTCTCTCTGGGCCTGATGTTGCATATTCCGTTAACAAGCTGGCTCAATTCATGCATGCACCGTCCCAGACCCATTGGACAGCCGCCAAGCGGATTCTTTGCTAACTTAAAGACACGGTCTCCTATGGCCTACTTCTTCGACCTTCTCCGCTGGAACTCACTGCCTATTCAGATGCCGACTGGGCTGGCAATCGTGATGACTATTCCTCCATTACCACCTATATTGTGTTCCTCGGCCACCCTCCTGTGTCGTGGTGCTCTAAAAAACAACGAACAGTTGCACATAGCTCCACTGAGGCCGAGAATAGAGTAGTTGCATCCGCCGCTGCTGAACTAAACTCGATACGTGGCCTGCTGCATGAACTTCGTTTCACCTTGCCGCTCCCTCCTCAGATTCTTTGTGATAATCTTAGTGCCACGTATGTTTGTGCCAATCCAGTGTTCCATTCACGAATGAAGCATATTTCACTTGACTACCACTTTGTTCATGATCAAGTGAGCGGTGGCTCTCTTTGTGTTTCGTATGTCTCAACCGTCAATCAGCTTGCAGATCTTCTTACCAAACCGTTGTCCAAGTCGCGGTTCAACTCCTTGCATTTCAAGATCGAAGTCTCTACCCGACCCTCCATCTCGCGGGAGCATAATCGAACCACATCTGCTCAAGATCAGCGATTTGTAACTGATTTGCACATTGCTACAATCCTAGAGAATATTATCTTCTTGAACCACTTTCCATAATCTGATTTGTAACTGATTTGCACATTGCTACAATCCTAGAGAATATTATCTCTGATTTGTAACTGATGCATAATCACTTGTATTTATACTCTACACCATTCTTCAATGAGATTTACTGAAAGCTTCCAAGATCAGTCACTGTGTGCTCTTCCTTATACTAACTAGTCCATACCTAAAATGACATCAGTCATGCATGTTAAGACAAATAAGATTCACAAGCATCAATATGCCATACATCTCCACATCACAACCCCTCGACAAACTCTAGTCAGTTTTACCGAACTACCAACAAGTAGAGAAACTAACAACTAAAAATCAAGAAACACTAAGGGCATAAGCAAAGCATGCAGGAAACTAGGGGAAGCAAAAGAGTGCGTAACACAGGAGTAAAAAAGAACTTGTGCAGCCATAGAGGAAATGTTGACTGTACCTTGCACGACAACGGGCAAAGCATCAGCTTCCTCCTACGTCAAGGCATAGATTCACCCTAGAGCCACCTGTCTCCCAAAGGTGGGGGCGGGTCCCTTCCCCTTCCTATCTGGCTGTTGGACTGCATGTTGTGGCTACCTCTGAATAGTAGTAGCAGATGTTACAGGTTGACCCTGCCCTAAAAGCTGGGATGGGGGATGTTACGGCCCCTAGGAACCCTTCTGTCCTGACTGACCTTGCTAGTGGCCCGTACCCTAACTCCCATCCTATCGACACACGACGACTCTATGCCGAGGCTTTCCACAATACATAAAGGGTGTGCTATCACAACTCACCCCAAAAGAATGATGTCTCCCATAAAATAAAAAGGACGATCTTGAGGGTTGAGAAGATCCAGACTGTTGTTGTCCTTTCTTCTAACCACCCTTTTTTCCATGACTAGGAACAGGGAAATCTCTAGGCTTCTTATGGACAAGACCTCGCTGCAAGAACAATCTCTGTTCTACACCAGCGACTCGCTATACCTTGTTGGCCATCGAGGCACATTATAGGCCTTTAATGATAACCTACAGATCAAGGTTCATGCCTTGCAGGAAAAGAAACATCCTGCACCCTCAGTGGGCAACAACTGTGGGGCAAAGCGTTCAAGTGATGTAGCCGTGAAATGGTTGCATTATCTTGTCATTCACATGTTCTAAGTCCTTAGTTTTACCTTGTTGTGGCGTGATCTATGCCTCCTTTCTTTCCTTTCTCAGGTTTATCATCATTTGAGGAAATGAAGGCTAGTTCACGCCATCTTTGGAGCAAAGGGTTATAAAGAAGCTAAGTTAGTATCATGGTGCCATCACTGTTCCGGAAGGTTGAACCCAACGCCACGACTTCCAAATCATCAAAAATAACCTTCTTAGATGGCCCCCAAAAGATGACAGTCAGAGAAGCTAAGAATCTCTCAATCCACTCAACCGTCGCCATGGCGCTGACTAGCTCTATTGAAGCCATGGCGACGACCGTCCTTAACTTCGGATTCAGAGGTTCATCACTGCTGCCCGCATTTCTCATGGCATTCATTTACCATGCAATATCATTCTGAGGGGTCATATCATCTGTACAACAAAGAAGTTTCTTTGAAGGAAGAACCGTCGCCACGGAACTGTTTAGTCTCACCAAGTCGTGGCACTGCTTTGTCCTATCTTGTTATCTGAAGATGCTATATTGCCGACCCGGATGCCAAGCTTGCTCATTTGTCCTATTTAAGCATCCCATATGGTCAGATCAAGCTTATGATTTATCAATCTCCCCAGAGGAAGAACTATCGCCACAACACTAATGGAGTAGATACTGAACTTCATAGCAATGGCGATGATAGGCCTTAAATCCTTATCCAAGATTCTTACATGACACCGAGCATGATCCAAGGTCCTTTATGATGAATAGAAGATGAACCATGGTGTCCGATCTGGAGTTGGAGACGTCCTTCTCTAGATAGAAGCCTTTGACGCCATGGAGTCACTCAGTCCCTGTGAGATCATGACGAGGCCTACTTCTGCCCCGCCTCCTTTCTGAATTAGCCACACAGTTGTAATTCAGTTCCTGATTTCTCTCCTAATTTTACGCTAGCCTTTAAGGGAACTGAAGCGGAAATCTCTAATGGATAAGGATGAACCTCAACTGATTGATTCCTCCTTGGAAGCCTATAAATACCACACCAGCTGCATTCGTTCAAAGGGTCGATCTCCTGCACGAGTACTCAAGGTTTCGCACTTGCTAAAACACCTTGTGAAGAGAAGAATGAACAGAGTGGTAGCTATTGTTTGAGGAGGAGTCGTCTCATACTCCTTGAAACCACAGTGACAGTGTAGGATCAGAGTGTGTAAGTGACCCTTTGATCACCGTTGATCTTTACGATCACAACCTTTGTGTTCTACCTTTTAATACAATTGCACTTACTTTTCTCGCATTTACAATCTTCTCTGTACTTTAATAATTCTTAAGAATTGATTGCAACGTATCCCTTCATAGCCGTGGTACTAGTCCTGATCACCTCTAAGGTTTATTCCGCGGAAATTGCTCAGCGATCTTAAGGATCGGTCCTGTCTCACTGTTGTTCCATAGTACTTAGAGTGGTTGTTGAGTGGCACTTGTCGAGGAGGATTGCAACGAGAGGATTCGTACTTTAGTTATTGCAATTACATTTTCAGCCTGTACTTTTCTCATCCTTACTTTATTTATTCACTTCACTGTTTCTAAGAGTCACGGAATTGATAAGCATCGTTACGGATAATTCCCTATGGGATCGATATTTTTATTACTACCAACGAGGAAGTACACTTGCCGTATTCACATTCGTTGTGTCAAGTTTTTAGTGCCATTGTCGGGGAATTCATCTTGGGTAACGGGTTATCATTTCCATAACTTTAAAATTCAGTGAAATTTTAATTTCTGCTTTATTCTTTATTCTTTGTTTTTTTCGCACCAGAAAGTTGGTTTTTGATTTTGTGGTTTGCAAGTAAGAAGTCGTTGGTATCTGTGTATGGTTACAAGGTCTAGTAAGGAATCAATCATTTCACTAGACCCCGAGATCGAAAAGACTGCTCGTCGCCTCAGAAACCAATCCAAACAACCTCATCTTCCAACAATCATAATGGCTAACGGAGGAGACGCGGCTAATAATACCACCGCACGCCCACTGTCTGATTATGGTTTCCCCACTTTGGAGGGGATTAGACTAGTTGTGGTCAGACCTGCCGTGGCGGCGACATACTTTGAGCTAAAAGGATCCATGATCCAACTCATCCAGAATCATGCACAATTCCATGGCTTGCCCATGGAAGATGTAAATCAGCACATGGCTGAGTTTCTGGCGATTTGTGATACTGTGAAGTATCAAAATGTTTCAGATGACGCCATCCGTCTTCGCCTTTTCCCTTTCTCTTTAAAGGACTAGGCGAGGGCTTGGATGAATTCGTTGCTTACTGGTAGTATCACGACGTGGAACGATATAGCGGGAAATTTTTTGAAAAAATACTTCTCTCCCCTCAGGGTCTCCATGTTGCGCAAAGCAATTACCTACTTTGTGCAGGAGGATAATGAGTCTCCTTATGAAGCTTGGGAACGATTTAAGAAGGCTCTACAGGCCTTCCCCCATCATGACATCCCCATTTGGCAGTAACTTCATACATTCTATCAAGGGCTGAAAGGCACTTATAGGGCCATGATTGATGTTGTTGCTGGCGGGTCCTTCATGAGGAAAAACCAGAACGAGGCATGGGCCATTTTGGAGGATATCGCAAATAATAGTAACCAAAATGACTCTGCGAGGGCTGTGGTTTCAAATTCTAGGAGGGCGGCACCAGTGGCTAGTGTAGAGCCAACACAACCTTTATTCGACCTAGAAGCCCTTGCTTCATTAACAACACAGCTGGAGACCTTCAACACCTGACTTTCAACATTGGAAGTAGCTGCAGTACCACCGGGCCTTACCCACTTCATGGCGGCAACTCAATTTAAGAACAAGTTGACGACCTCTTTGCTGAGCCACAATATTTAGAAGGTGAAGAAGCCGAGCCCACTGAAGAGCGCGTGAGTTACATTGGACAAAATGGCCAGCAGTAGCAGTATATCCCATGGAGAGGAAACAATTTACTCTTGTGGCGAGGGACAAATTATGAAAATGCATAACAACAAGTACCGGCGCCACAGCAGCCCGCGCCCCCGCCACAGCAATATGTGCAAGGATCCCGACCACAGGTGCAAGTGCGACCCTAGCAACCCCAACAACAACAACCTCAGTATCAAGAACAAAGAGCGTATAGAGCGCCACCACAGCAACAACAGTATTATCAACCCCAGCAGTATGTTCAGCAGCGGCAATATGGATAATAGCCGCCGCCCCAACAACAACAATCACAACAGCAAGAACCACTTCCACAACCAAGTCCATCCACTGAGGATATGTTGGCCCAATTCATCATGTCATGCAACACCAGGATGCAGAGTCAAGATGCTACCATCAAGATCCTGGAGACACAATTGGGCCAAATTGCAAATTTATTAGGTAATCGTGCACCTGACACATTACCAAGTAACACAGGGAACAATTACAGGGCGGATTTGAAGTCCATTGAACTCAGAATTGGGACGATGCTACCTACAAACACTGGGGCGCCACCAAAAACGACTGTGGCACCGCCACCTATGGCATCACCTAGCTATGATGATTCCTCGTCTAATGAGGAAACAGAAGTGTCGCCTCAGGTGCAAAACTCAAAGCAAGCTGTTGCAAACTAGGATTCCTCGTCTGAAGAGGAAAGGCCACCATAGAAGAAGGCCAAGATAAAGAACAGTTGTTGGCCAGTGGCGATAGATACAAAGAAGAGGAAGGATAAGGGAAAACAAGTACAGAATGATGTGGACATCAACAAGCTTCCTTTTCCTCAAGCTGCAAGAAAGAACGTACTGCACCAATCTTACAAGAAATTCCTTGATATCTTCAAGAAGCTTGAGATCAACATTCCCTTCGTTGAAGCTATAGCGGAGATGCCAAAGTATGCCAAGTTTTTGAAGGCGTTATTAACAAATAAGAGGAAGCTTGAAGAATTTGAGACTGTGTGTTTGACAGAACAGTGCTCTACTATGGTGTCCAGGAAGCTTTCCCCAAAACTCAAGGATCGAGGGAATTTTTCTACTCCCTGCTCCATAGGACACCTAGATTTCGATAGAGTACTTTGTGATTTGGGGGTGAGTATAAATTTAGTATCATAGAAAGTGTTTAAAACGTTGAATATTGAGCATGCATTAAATCCCACGACCGTCACCCTCCAACTAGTTGACCGTTCTGTCAGGACACCAAGGGGGTTGGTGGAGGATTTACTGGTTAAGGTTGATAAGTTCATATTCCCTGCTGATTTCATCATCCTAGACACTGAGGATGATCATGATATGTCGCTCATATTAGGGCGCCCATTCCTGGCCACAGGGCGCATGTTGATAGATGTGCAGAAGGGGTCATCATCCTGAGAGTAGGGAAAGAAAGAGTTACCTTCAATGTTTATGATGCCATAAAGCATCCCGATGATGATGTATCTTGCTTCTTCCTGGATGTCTTAGACATTCTAGTAATGACATTTCTACATAAAAACATTTGCCAAGATGTGGTGGAGGTGGACTTGATTGAAGGAAAAGACATTGAGGAAGTTACCGCCCCAGTAGAAGAAGAGGAGTTGGGGGTGGCAGAACTTTTTAGAGAAAGTTATGGTGAGGCTCACTTTGTAAGTAAGTCAAATACATTTGATAAGCCAAGGTTTCAATCCTTGTAAACGAAAAGATCACAACCTAAGCCATCTGTCGAAACCCCACCAAAAGGCTTAGAATTAAAACCTCTTCCACCTCACCTAAAATATATTTTTCTTGCTGAAAACAAGTCCATACCATTGATTTGTTCTTCATCTTTGTCTTCAGGTGAGGAGGATGATAGATAATAAGTCTTGATGATGCATAAAACATGATAGATATTAAGATTTGATGAGAATGTATAACAAAGGGGGGGCAGATAAAATCAGTATAAGATAATGTATAGATGTTTAAGTTAGATATAGATTAGCTTTAAAGGTTGCATATAGTAACCTATGCAGGTTAGGATAATTATTCATGATCCAGCCTTGAAAATTCAGCTTAGAAGACTCAGAGGAACATTTCCAGTTGAAGTGTTCAGCTTAGAAGACTCAGTTGAGATAAGACAGTTGAGACATGCAGTTGACTAAGTCCTGTCGAGACTGATCCAGTTGGATTCATGCAATTGAGATGTTCCAGTTGACCAGACACAGTTGAGTAGATGCAGTCTAGCAGATGCAGTTGAGGAGATGCAGTCTAGCAGATTCAGTTGAGGAGATGCAGTCTAGCAGATGCAGTTGAGTAGATGCAATCTAGCAGATGCAGTTGAGTAGATGCAGTCTAGCAGATGTAGTTGAGTAGATGTAGTCTAGCAGATGCAGCTGAGCACTTACGGTTGAGTAGTTACAGTTGAGATCAACCAGTTGAGTAGATGCAGTTGACTAGTCCCAATCTTGATAGTTTCAGTCGAGGCAGATCTAATCAAGGATGTTCCAGTCGAGGCAGATCCAGTCAAGGATGATCCACTCGAGGCAGATCCAGTTGAGGATATCCAGTTGAGTACTACTAGTCGAGGAAGACCAGTTGAGTACTTCCAGTTGAGGATATCCAGTTGAGCACGACCAGTTGAGTATGACCAGTTGAGTATCTCCAATCGAGTTTGTTCAGCTGAGGAAGTTCCAGCAGACCAAGGACCAGTTGAGATCAAGGCAGTCTAGGGTTTACAAATCCTAGGGTTCTCGAAGCCGGACCGGAAGAAACTGCCACGTGTTCAAAGATGAGGATTTCATTAAAGACGGATGGGACATATTAAATTCAACTTTACGAATTTAATATTATCATTTAAAGACGTTGAACTCAAGATAATCACGGGA
>JAOWBR010180806.1:0-19648 GCA_028571145.1 Dionaea muscipula
AAGCAACACAAGTGATTTCAATTTGCACAACTCAATTACTCTTAGCATTTTCATGACCAAAAACGATTGTATACTATCATTTCACTAAAAAAAAATTATGATAAAAAAAAATTATGATAATAAGTATCGTATTTGGTGAAATGATAGTAAATCGGACACTACCTTAATTATTTTAATTAAACAATAGTATATATTGCACCTAAAAAATCTCAGAGATAAACATCAAATCCCGAATTGATCGGACAAAAGTGGCTTCGGTCGAAAAGAGACTCGATCGACTCGAGGGAGAAGTGTAGGATGATCTGCTGAAGGTGATTTCGATTCGTCCAAGTGAACTTGAAACAGAAGAACAAACCCATCAGAGGGTACCCCGATGTGTAAACTCTGGGAGACAGCTCCGATACCAAAGTTAGCAGGTGAAAAACAAGATCGGGGTTCCCGAGTACTGGAAGAGCCGGGTGAAGTGACCCGGGCAAGGCAGTGCTAGTCGGGCCGAGTGATGAAGAGGAAATCCGAGTAATGCAAGTCAGGAAGAGAGATAGAATGCACTAAATGTGCGTACCTGAGGGGTAGGTGAATGATAGTCCTGGATTTTCCCTCTAGGGACACACGGACAAAGTGTCCGAGCTTGAACCGTCCGGCCTAGTCCAACTAGACTCGAACCCATGATCAATCCCTGTCAAACTGGGCCAAATCCGACCAAACTTATTCTGAAAAATTACCCATCTCGCCACGAGCGCGTATGCGCTGATTATTCGTCAATTGGAGTCCCTGATTGTTCAAACGGGCTTTCCGAAGTTTTGAGGCAAAGCGACCGACCTGCCTGGCCCACGGCCTGCTCGACCTAGCCTACTTGGCCGCCCATGCTCAAGCTCAAAAACTCTCAAGCTCCTCTCTCTTCCACGGCCGGCCAGCGCCTGCCCGGAGCAACCCCCTCCTTTCACTTGCCCGGCCTCGACCCTCTTCATCCTCCTCTTGCCCGGCCCTCGGCCTGTCCAGACTCCTGTTCGGCCACCTCTTGTTCAGCTATTTCCTGACTCGGCTTCGCTCCGCTCGATCGTGCCTCCCTCTATCGAACCCCCGGACAGCCATACTCACCCTCTTATCCATCTCGATTCTCCTAACCCAACTGTCTAATTGGTTCCTATCTCTTTCTTGCATTTTTCGATTCTCCTCGCAAGCAGGAGCTACCAGTCATTTTAGGCACGTGCTAACTTATGCATAGGAGCAGTCTCCCCGAGGTATTCTTTGACCTGTTTGCTTTTGTCATCTCAGGTTCTCTATGGAGCGGATCGGAATCACCTCTCAATAGGGATGACAATGAGTCGGTTCGGTTCGGGTATTGTCAAAACCATACCCGAAACCAAAAATCAAAACCAAAACCATAACCGAACCATTACCCGTTTGGGTCGGTTCGGGTATTACCCGAATGATTTTTGGGTAATTTATTACCCGTTCGGGTAACCGTTTACAAAAAAAATTACAAAAAATCAAAAAAAAATTAAAAAAATGAAGGTTACAGTATATACAATAACAGTGAAAAATGTAAAAAAAAAAATTATAGTCTACTGGTTGCAGCATACAGTGAAAATAAAAAAGATACAATTACAAGTGTTTCAAAAATATTAAACAGTAAACTTGGCACAACAATCAACAATTTTTATTTTGTTGTATTTTCTAAATTATTATTTTTATAATAACCGTTCGGGTAACCGTTCGGTTTCGATTCGGTTCGGGTAACGGTTTAGGTATCATCAAAACCATACCCATACCCATATCCACGGGTATTTCATATCAAAAACCATACCCATAACCACGGGTAATGGTTCGGTTATGGTTCGGGTAAAAAAAACGGTATCGATTCGGGTACCCATCGGTTCGGTCCAAATTGTCACCCCTAATCTTGGCCTTGTCAGGTCCATCCCTCAGCTGATCGCTTGTAAATCGGAACTCCAGAGAACTCTCACGAGCTTCTTAAAAATCCAGTGACAAAGTCGTAATTTTGCCTATAAATACCGCACTTTTTTTTCATTTCTACACATGATTTTCCCTATAAATACCTCAACTCTCTAGAAAGGCTCCTAGCTAGTTTGCCTAGCAAAATCCTTCTCTAAAGAGTTTTTCTCTCTCTTCCTAGCTAAACCTTAATTTCACTCAATTAGTCTTTCTCTCTCTTCCTAGTAAAACCCTTTTTAAAAAAATTCTTTCTCTCTCTTCCTTGTAAAAGCTTTTCCTAAAAGGATCTTTCTCTCTTTCTAGCAAAAATTTTCTCCAAAGAGACTTTTACTCTTCGTAGCAAAAGTCGTCTACAAAGATATTTTCTCTCTTTTCCTAGCTAAAGTTTTCTCTTAAAAAGAATTTCTCTCTCTAAAATTTTCTAATTTTCAACTCCTAGTAAAATCTCCTAGGAAGGGCTCGACTCATCCGACGACCAGCCCGACCCCCCTATATATCTTGCCCGACTGCTCCCTCAGCCTGACACCCCTCCTCTAACCGGCACCTTTCTCTGTCGGACACCTCCCTTTGCTCGACCTTGACTCTGTCCAGCCGCCTGCCTAGCCTGGTCTTCTCCTTTTCCCGGTCGCCCGACCACATTCTCTCCCATGGGTCACACCTCGGAGTACTCTCTGATGCGTTTGCTCATCCCTTTTAGGTCACGACGGAAGAACGAATCGGAATCACCTTCCTCCTCAACACTCCTCCCCCAAGTCGCCTGGACTCTCACGACTTTGATTTCTGCGTCTGGGATTCTCATACATCACAGTCTGGGAATTTTTTGGGTGCAACAAATGGAAGAAAGACTCACTGCATTAATAGTTTATGTTGGCGATATGATTGTTGCAGATAATGATGAAGAGGAGAAGTTAGCACTTCAAGGACGTCTGTTGAACGAATTTGAGATGAAAGATCTCGGCTCCTTAAAGTATTTTTTAGGAATCGAGGTGTCTCGGAATAAAGAAGGTATCTTTCTTTCCCAAAAAAAGTATACTCTTCATCTACTAAAGGAAATAAGGATGTCAGGTTGTCAACCAGTGGATACCCCTATAGAGGAAGGATTAATTAGGAATGAGTTCTAGTCAAGTATCGTTGGATAATGATAGATATCAAAGACCGGTAGGGAGGTTGCTGTATCCGGTCCACACCCGACCGAATCTTGCCCATGCACTTGGAGTTGTCAGTCAGTTTCTACACAATCTGGGAGAACATCATATGAATGTTGCGATGCGGATATTGAGGCATCTAAAGTGGAACCCATGAAAGGGTATCGTGTTCAAAAGGAATGGTCACCTTAGAGTGTTAGGAAATATTAATTTCCTAATATCATAAAGTGGACAAACATATTATTTATATATACCGACTATATTAGTTATTCAATTTTATGTATAGGCCAATTAAAGTGATCACTTATGCACAGTGGATGGTCTATTTAGACTACTTATATATTGTGATGTGGATTATACGGTTAGTGTGAAAACCGGTTTAATGTAGGGGCGTTTTGAGAATTATGGGAACCCGCCACGCCCCCGTATATAAAGGGTTCTTATTTCGGGTTTTAGCCCCCGACCCCGTTCTTTTTCCTCGATTCATTCTCTTCTTCTTTCCTATCAAAGAAAGAGAAGTTCCAGAGAAAGGGTTCAAGGAGGAAAACAGAAGGAAAGACCAAATTGCCCAGTCGATCCATCCGATGCTTGTGATCGATCATCATCCTCGTTCTCATCATCATCCTCTTCGCTCCGTCGCCGTCATCGTCTCTTCTCATGGATCCGGGTAAGTGATTTTACCCTTTGGTTTACTCTTTGGTGACTTTAACATGAAAGAATCTTTCTTAAGGTGTTATACATTTGTTTAGTATAATCAACATAGAGTAGAAAGATATACAGATGGTGATTGGACAGGATCATCATAGGCATTCTACTTCTAGCTACTTCACTTTTATTAGGGGTAATCTTGTGACTTGGAGAAGTAAGAAGTAAAATATAAAATATAATGGCTAGATCGAGTGTTGAAGTGAAATATAGAGGAATGACATTAGGTGCTTATGAGGTGTTATGGATTTGGAACTTGTTAGATGGACTTGGGGTATATGTGCCCTCAGCCAATGAATCTTTTTTGTGATAACCAATCTGCTCGGGATATTGCGCACAATCCTGTCCAACGTGTTCGGACAAAGTACGTAGAAGACTAGGAGTGGATTGTTTCTTCATCAAGGAGAAGTTATAAGAGGAAATTATTAAAGTTCCCTCTATTCAATCCGATGACCAATTGGCAGACATTTTAACCGAATCAATATCAAGACAAGTTTTCTTAAAATTTTTGTTCAAGTTGGACATATATGATATTTACGTACCAACTTGAGGGGGAGTGTTGGAACTTTATTAAAACGGTATTTTTGATAGTTTGGTTGCATAGGGCTAAGATATATGTTGATATTACAAAAAATGAGAATTGTTTTGTCTTCAGTTTGCCTCATTAAATATAGACCAAGTAGTGTTTTTTCTATCTACACTGGCATGACTCTTGAAGGCGGTAAATTTTACGGGCACAATAACAACACCGATCATCGGATGGAAAAAAGCTCGACTAACAAGTAACAACACTCCATCAATGTCGGATTCGCTTGAATTTGATTTATGTTCAGGTCAGTCACCAATAGACTTGCTGGGTCAGTGGAGGAAAGGAGGCCAAAATTGCCTCCATCGCTAAATCAAATAGCATAATACGTCCTCATACATGTTGATTTCTAGAAAATGCTCAAACCCTATGAAATTCTCCACCATTTCCATACGATCCTCAAGCACCAGTACCCTACACACACATACACACAAAAAAAAAACAATTTCAAAGGCATTGTAGCAACATATAATTACAGTTGAAATGGTCACAACTTCACAATTAATTAAGATATTTTCATAATTACTATATATTATATAATATATTTTTTGTCAAAAAAAGGGGATGACACTTGACTCCTCCTCCACTACTCATATATACATGTCAAATCTCAAGTTTTCTTATCGACATATCAAATTTACACCAGTTGCGGGTTCGCAAAGATCAAGTCCGGGCAATGGTGAGGTTCTTGTGGTTCGGTTGGGGGAGCTGGCTAGGGCTGCTGTATTGAGAGTTTGTTTTTTTTTTCTGGCTTTCTAGTTCTTTTTTACACAATGGTGAATCGGTGATGGGCTAAATTGCCTGTCCTGAGTTTTTCTCATTTTTGTTGGCTGGGAATGAGATTGGCAACATGTACAGGGACTTTGTACAGAGGTTTGTGATGTAATGGAATAGTTAATTGTTTTGTGGAAAGATCATGTCCGGGCAAGAATATTTTTTTAAACAATCTTTTTATTTTTTTAAATTAAGAATCTATATTAAAAAACACTTTACAATTAAATTTTTTTATTTTAAAATTTTCATAATATTATTGACAAAAGTGATATAATATTATAGTCAAATAATTTAATTTTTTAAAACAATCCAAACAAGACTAATAAAAATATAAGTTCAAATTTTTATTTTTTTTTATGGTTTTCTCTTCTTTTTTTTTCCTTTTTTTGATTTTTCCATTTTTTCCTATAATTCTCTCACACGTATTTTTAAACCAATTACACATCTATAATTTTAATTTTTTCTATTGCATGAATTGCAAATTGTCTCATATATATTTTTTTTCCCCGAGGAGAGCGCACTCCGTACCAGACCACGCATGCATCATGTTGCACCTGAAAAATTTCGGGGTCGGTTTGCACCAAAAATCTTCCAAGAACAAACATCAAAGTCTCGGTCCGATCGAGATGGAGCTGGCTTCGGCTGGCAAAGAGGGCCCGATCGGCTTGGGGGAGGAGTGAAAAGTGATCCGAAGGTAATTCTGATCCGCTCCAAAGAGAACATGAGAGGAAGGAGCAAACAGGTCAGAGGGTACGATGTGTGACCTCGAGGAGACCGCTCCGATGCTTAAGTTAACACACGTGTGAAAAATGATCGAAAGATCCTAGGTGCGAACCGAAAAAGTCAAGGAAAGAGAGAGATCAGAGAAAAGGGGTTAGGCAAGGTGGACCAGGGGACAAGAGGGCTAATAATGCCGCGCGGAAAGGCAAAACCGAGTCGAAAAATGACCGTGTAGGGTAGGTGGAGGCCGGACAGGGTCGACCAAACAAAACGCTACTGTCATAGCCGAGGAGGGCTCTGCGGTCGTAGCCGAGGAGGGCTCTGCTGTCGTAGTCGGGCAGGATGCCGAGCAAAATGCCTCCGGGCAAGGGGGTGTCCGGGCAGGTCCGAAGAAGAGAAAAGAAACCCCGAAACTATGAGGGGTGAGGGGGTATATATAGGCAGGGTGCTATGGTCGTAGCGGAATCCCTACGGCCGTAGTCGAGCAAGACTCTATGATTCGAGCAGGGTTACTACGACCGTGACCGAGCAGGTCACTATGACTGTAACCGGGGGCTACGGCCGTAGCCGGACAAAATTAGCCGGAGGAAAAATCTTATCCTGACTCGGTCCGATCGGTCCAAGCTCAGACTCTTTGTAGGGGATATTTCCCTACATCACATTAATATGAGTGTAAACGAACTGCGTCGAATATTTTTATAGACGAGCTAAGTTTGTTTAATTATACTGCGCTCGAGTTTGATGAGCTCACAGAGATAAAGGTGGAGCTTGGCTCGATAGGCTCCATAAGCAATATATCGAAATTGAGCTCGAATTTTAATTCAGTTTTTTATTTATATTTAATTTTATTGGTTAAATGATACTATTTAACTATAATTTTTGTTTAAAACCTATTCATTTAAGCAGTTAGACTAACGAACTTTTTTATCGAACTTGAGCTCAACTCAATTCGAGCCGAATTTTTCAAACTTTTTTCAAACAGAATTACATGTTGAGTTCGAGTTATATTATCTTATCTACACTCCTATTTATCAATGGGCGACAACACACCTGACAATGAGGGAACACACGTGACAACAAAGGAGCCCGCACCTGACACAAAGCAAATGTACACCTATTACCAGGCGAGATGTTTATTATTGTCCAGCCCACACATCTAACAAATCTTGAATAATATTTTTTAACACATCTAACAAATCTTGAATAATATTTTTTAGAAGAAATACGGGAGCAAATATAGAAGTGAATGAAAAAATTAAATTGTTTTCAAAATGGCTAGAACAATTTTGAAAAATTTTAAAAAAATGTATTGCGTTTAACTAAAACTGCATTTCGTTTAACGTGTCCCAAAATTCCTCTTCTATTTTTTGTTTCGGTTTTCGCCCAGCTAAATATCGGTTGCCCGCGCACTACACTTTTCGGAATCAATCGGCGTCCAGCGCTTGCCATAGCTCCGTCTCCGATCACCTAATACTTCCATCTCCGACCGTCCGACGAACTCTATCTTTTTCCATCTGTACCAAGCTGTTTTATGAACCAGGTAACTTGAAGCTCTCCATATCTGTTTCCCCCAAATCCCGAATACTCCTAGAGCTTGTTTCCGGACCGTAGTAACCCTAATCCCCAAATTGCATTCTTTGATGCATTTTCATAGAGTTCGTTGTATCTATGCCGTGGGTTGCAAACAAACCGTCGATCGAGGTCGTTGAAGTCGACAGCAGCGACGACGAACAAGGCGGCGTCGACGTTGGCGGTGTCGGGCGAGCTCAGCTACTGAGAAGTGCGTCGTCTACCGGCCTAACATCGTCGACTAGTTATCGGAGCTCAGGGACTTTCAATTCATTAAACGATGGCGAGTATCTTAAGCAGAAACTGGAAGGCCGTAGCTTCTGGAAGGCTGGCGCTTATAAAGTTAGCTCCACTAATATTCCCCAACTTGAAGGTGGGTCATATTCTTTTTTTTTTTTTTCCTGTATTTGTTGAAATTGTGGGTTCTAAGTGATACTGCGATTTGCTGTTTTTCGATGATCAGGTGAATTAGAACATGCACGGGTTCATCCAAAGTTTCTCCACTCAAATGCAACTTCTCATAAATGGGCCTTTGGAGGTAGGCTGTTTTTTGTGTTAATTATCAATGAACAATTCCCCAATCGAATCTCTTTGTTGGAAGGCTTGGCAGAAAATGTGCGAAAATTCATGTTTCTTTCAACTCGAGACTGCAAGTATCACATCCAAGGCTTTGTGGACGGAAAACTAGTAGTGTAGAGTGTGATAGGAAAATTTCATCATATGCATATCCTGTTACAATGTGGATTGGTTCCTGCATGCATGTGATTGAATTTTATGGTCACAAAGATTCGGTAATTTATGAAACTTTTATAGTGTAGATGGGCACTAGGATCGAGCTGTGTCAATGCATAGTTTTATTTGATCGACCCTTTTGAGTACGCTCTGGGTAAAGCAATACAGGGGCCTCCTGCATTTGGTCGATGTGTGGTTCTTCCTGATGCATCTAGTGATCCCTATATTTTTTTATGCGTAATGATGCATAAGCTTAGAATAAATTTGAACATGACCACCCACGATGAAAAGTTTCCTTAACATAGAATGGCTTGAGAGAACGTTCAACTCTTTAAACCAATTGCCCTAATATAATCCTCTAGTCTTGTCGGGTCATGGAGTGCGTGATGGAGAACCAGCAATTTGAACGCAATGCAAATTGAGCCTCAACTTGTAATTTAGGTGGCTTAAGATTTTAGATTCGTCTTTTTTGTGTTTTATATTGTTGGGTGGTATGCTTTTGATTTCTGCATGTGGCTTTCATGTCTATTTAAATTTGTTGTCAAGAATCTGCATTTTTTGAATTTCTACTTCGGTGGCTAACTGTATTCACATTTAAGCCAAAGCCTACACGTAGTGTGCTTCATTTCCCAATTCAACCTGGCATCAAACAAAAAGTTTGTGTTTCTGTAGAGTTCTACATTAGCAAGGATGTGATTAGTTGTAGAGTTTCCAAGTTTCCAACAATAACAACATGACCATTTCCTATCAGGTGGAGTCGGTCATACGTATCTGTAGGATACATGCATATAAGATTCGACAATAATAATGCGCCGACTGTCAGTTATCTAACACACACTGTTGCTCTAACCTAGTCTTCAACTAGGTTTAAGTAAAAATAATAATAGATAGACAAATATAGCAATAAACATCAATAATAGACATACATATAGCAATACACTATCAATAAATAATATAGCGCACAAATGTACCAACGATTAATAATAGCGCACAAATCTACAAGTAATAGCGCACAAATGTACCAAGTTTCCTACTAGTTTAAAAGTTAGAATCAGCAGTTTTCCAAAGGGAGTGCTTTATTGTGCTTGCATATCTCCAATCCTCATCGCTCATGCCTTAAAATTTTCAGTGACTAGTAAAAATTGTTGCCCACTGTAAATCTTCCAGGATCTATTGGCTCCCTAAACAATAAAACAAGCTGAATATTGCTTTGATACAGATTATTTAATTGATAGGTACTTTTTCATTAAAGTTTATGCGTATCTGAAAATGAGTGTTTCTACTTGGAATACATGATCGTTTGATCAATGCAATTTGTTTTGAAGATTTACTCTTCAAATGTACCTTTTGCAGCAATTGCCGAGCTCTTGGACAATGCTGTTGACGAGGTGAATGCTTACATTTACCATTTTCGCTTGGCTGCCTATTCCATAAAGTAATTCAAAGTATATTCTTGACTTGGAGAAATTCCTTATGTCAGAATGGCTTGGGATGATAACTAGTCAGGCAAATTCAAGACTTTGATGTGTGAAGGGGATACTCTATCAATCAAACAAAAAAGCTATTACTCAGTTATGACCTTTGACAGGACCTAGCCTTATGGTTATGGGTACTGAAATCGGTTCAAAATATGATTAATGGAGGTAAAGCGTTGCATGAATATTCAACCAGCGAGTATTGGCAATACAGAACAATACTGCTTCCCAATTAATGACTTGTTACTAATAGATCATTCTGTAGATGAATATGTTATGGGGTTTACCAGGTGGTCAGTTTCATAATGTGCTCAAAGATATTCACTGCGTGAGGTTCTTACAGTTCACACACTAATTTAATTTGTCCTTCTATGACACTCGTCCATTGGAGGTAATTGTGGGATGTTCTAGTTTATTTCTCTGAATAACTAAATGGGACAAGAATCCAAGTACTTTGTCCTAAGTAGAATTAACCGATCTTGTTTTACAATCAGCCATAGATTGGGTTATGCACATGCAGTCCATGAGATCGAATGTGAATTGCCATAATAGCCTTTTATTGTCCTCAATTTGGCTTCCTCTGCCCGCACAAAACTGGCAGTTAAATGATCTATCTGATAATTTTGGAATCAAATTTCTAGTTCAAGGTGGATTATTGCATATGTTATTTATTCTCACTGGTACAATTTTTATTTTGTCCTGGCTGCTTGTTCACCAGATTTCCAGTGGGGCAACTTTTGTTAAAGTTGATAAAGTTATGAACACAAGGGATAACTCTCCTGCATTAGTTTTTCAAGGTATGCTGGCTGGTTTCTAATTTATTATATGATTACTTTGCACTCACCAACACATTCAGCCATATTCAAACCTATGCAGATGCAACTTCATGCATGCCCATGCAGACATTTGTTTATACATAGTAAAATAGGAGCTTTCTGCAGATGATGGAGGCGGAATGGATCCTGATCGTCTAAGAAAATGCATGAGCTTGGGTTATTCTTCGAAGAACTCCACAACAACAATTGGCCAATGTGAGTTGTTTAAACTTCTTTCACCATAAGCTTCACTTGAAATTATGTTAGGCTTGTCACGTTTGAAGTTTTACATGTGTAACTTCCCCAATGGAAGGTTTGATGTGGAATCATTCAAACTCGTTATTGGTTGTATGGTACCTCTGCTGTGCCTCCCTTACGTGTCCTAGAGATATTGTGTGAAAAAAAGATCTCCTATGATGGAAACTTCTGTGAGTTCTGTCTAATCTTTATACCCTTGTGGCTCTGAAGACAGGATGATGTAGAAAAAAATGGAGAGAACTGAAAAATTTATGTAGACTGACATATTTTCTTTGTAACAGAAAACATTGTTCCAAGTTGGAAAAATTCGGCATTTCTATAACACAAGGGTAAAGTGGATGAGCTCAACGTTGTAATATTACTCATTAAAGCAGAGAACAGAGCTGAACTTTCTATCACTGTGGGCTTTCTAGACGTTAGTAAATTTTTTGTGCCTATGAGCTTAAGAAGCCACACCCATTTCTTGCAGTCCAAGCTGATGAAAACATAGCAAATCGAATCATCCTCCATATATTTGCATTTGACATGTATGTACCTTTTCTGGAGACTCCAAACTCCAAAGTGACTGCGGCAGACTAGGAAGAACCCACGTTGGGAAGATAGACAGCTGTATATTGTTTTACACCCAAGTTTTATTTTTTATACATATTACGCAGGATTCAATTCTTTTTTGTGCCCCTACCACTTGATGGGGATCAGTGAACAGTGGCTATTTCAGTGTATTCTGATGTGATGGTTCCCAGATGTAATTCTGTTTCTTTTTCTGTTAGTTTCCTATTTGTTCATGCTTTCTGTGTAAAGATATCTAAAATCTCTACTTTTTGTAGATGGCAACGGATTTAAGACAAGCACCATGCGGTTGGGTGCTGATGTGATTGTTTTCAGTTGTTCAACCCGGTCAGGGTAATTTCCTCATACTTTCTGCTGCATAAAGCATCTAGTTTTCTGAAGAATCTGTTCTTTGAAGAGATGAATAATTTTCTTGTTGGGTTATTGCCTTCTCTTCTGGGCTTCCACCCCAACAGCTTCATGCCTACTTGGTTTCCTTCCATACTCCTGTTCTACTGATCTATGATCATATAAACATTGAGTTTACTGTTTCTACTGAATGCTTCCTTCTATCCTTGTATTTGATGCTAATTTTTGTTGATTGTGGGATGAAATTAGGGTCCTTTGTGTAGAAGTATGAGCAATTATGGATGTAAGATCTCAAGAAGACAAAAGAAAATCCGAAGGATGGTCATGCCGATGGTCATTTATTTACCAGGCTCCTTGTGTTTATAGTCGTACATTGCCTGGCACAACTCTTGTAGTGGTGCCCTCATAAAAATTGCTTCAATGGAAAGAAATAGAGGATGTCATGATTAGTGAACTCCCAAGGGAGCTTTATTTAGCTATGCTATACTTTTATTTGTGCTCTATGGCTCCACAATGTTCACAGAAAGATTTTGCTTCATAGGACTTCATATGAACGGCTTTGGATTATCTTCTTGATGGGGGTTTATCATATATATATATATCCTCGTGATTTTTGGCTCTCATAAAGGAAGAAAACTTCTAAAAGTATATATGAGCTGCTTAGAAGGAAAATAATCATGAGTGACTCTTGAAAATTTTGATTATTTCTTGTTGCAATAACTTATCTAAACGTGCTCATAGCTTAAATCCTTGAGTTTCATCCCTGATCCCTGCACACTTTTTTGTCTCTCCAGCTTCCATTTCCTGTCCATGCTGACATCTATTACCTGTCTTTTTCATCAGATAGACAAATGCCAGAGAAACATGCAATTTTGCATTTGGCTCAAGTATGCTTGAGTGCTATGTGACGTTGTTGTCAATATTGTTGATGTTTTGTCTTATTCACTTGATCTTTATAGGATGTAAAATGACTGGTTGTTGATGCTCATCTGAGTTGAGTTTCTAAATCTTTCAATTGTTTGTCATTTCCAGTAAGGCTACACAAAGCGTTGGACTTCTATCCTATACCTTTCTACGGAAGACTGGACAGGATGATGTGATTGTCCCCATGGTGAGTATTATCTTAATTGGTAAAAGATCAATTAGAAACCATTCTCTACGTGCTGTTCTCACCATGGAAATAAAAACTTCCTCTCATGTTGGCAGGTTGATTTTGACATCTGCAACCACTGGGCAGAGCCAATAATCTACAGCTCACTGGATGATTGGACTAGTAATTTGAATACCATTATAGAATGGTCTCCTTTTGCATCAAAAGAGGAGCTGATGGCACAGGTGTGAAGCAGAGGATTCTGGTCAAGTGTTTTTAGGCTTCTTTGCTTTTAAGAACAAGCGTAAAAATTTGAAAACAGATGAGGGAACACAAGCACTGCCTGATCCTCCTTGTGTTGAAAGGGAAGTCTAAAAAAAAAAAAAAAAGAATCCTGAACATTCCCTGAAGGTAGATAATGGTATTAGCCAATGATACCGATATCAGCCTTACTTGCATATTGTGGTTGACTTTGATCGCGAATTGCCAATTCAATGTTTTAAATTTCAATCCTTTTTGGCAGGCTTCTAAGTACTAACTGCTATGCTCCCTTGAGTCCTTGACTTCATAAATCCATATTTTATTGAACTTGTTACAATGCTCTCTCCCGATAGTTTAAGTTGTGAGAACCCCAGGAAATGGCTCCTCTCTTAAATTCCCCATCATGTCAATACTCTTCAGACTTCAAGCATAGATTAAGGGCATGCTCTCCTCTCAGGCTTACACCATGTGGTGGGGTAGTGGATGGGTTCTGAACTTGTGAAGAGTTGGTCATACCTTGCTCTTCATCTCTCCGATGAAATTATCAGAAGAAGACCGGGATATTTTTTTATGCCACCCTTTTTCAGCTCTCGATGAATTTGGTCCTGCCTAATAATACAGCTGAAAACAAATGATGGCAGGAACTTAAGGAACTGCCAAATTTGAATTCATGGCTTCTTTGTGCTAACATCCAATTGTTCTAATAGTTCTGTTCGAGATCTCGGTACTTGCTAAAATTTGTATTGCCTGTCTGCTTACTTTGTCATTTGACAGTTTGATGGTATTGGATGCCATGGGACAAAAATATTAATCTACAACCTTTGGCTGAATGATGAAGGCATATACGAGTTGAGTTTTGATGATGATAATGAGGTATACTCACTGTTTTCCTGATCATATCCACTGCTTGCTGCTCTCGTGCTCCCCCTTTCCCTCCCCCCACCCGTGTAAAAAGAAAGGAAAGCGCAAGCAGCTTGAAAAAAAATGGTATAGCAAGATGACAATTGCAGTGAAGTTTATTCTTTTAAGAATAGAAAAAAGTCGCTGGTCAGGTCCACGAAAACTTTCTTCCTTAAGAAGGAGGACTATGCCTATTGCCCCTTTTCGACTAAAGGAAAACACAAGCAGCTTGAGAAAAAAATGGTATAGCATGATTACAATTACGACTAAGTTTATTCTCTTTGTTTTCGGACGATGCTGATATTTGGAGCTAATGACAAGCTGGAAAATAAGAATGAATGCCTCCTTGTGAGTTGTGACTGAACTTTTTGTGAGCTTGGGGTAATTTTTTGTGAATTTAGGATTCAATCTTACTATTAGAGTTCTTAGACCTCAATCAGCTAGTCATCTGCAATGCATGACATTGATGAATGTTTTTTTTTTCCCCATTAACACCAAACTTCAATTAGTATGAGTATGTTATAGTGGAATGAAGTAAACAGCTGTGATGATTTAAAACGTTTCAAGTTGCTGTCCATTAAAGTGGACAGAAATTGCTTATAATAGTGTTTCCTAGTTCAAAATTTGATGTTTTCGTTCCAGGTCAGGGATTGCCACTGCAGTGGCATCCACTGTCTTCTATCCTCTCTTTTATTTGTTTGACAAGTGGGTAAAGGTGTGAAGAACACAGTAAATTACGATGTATCTGGTCCTGTGCTGCAGCTTGCAAACATTACATTTTTATCATGATTTTACTATTCTTGATTCTATTTGGTTCTCATCAATTGCCTTCTGATTTAGGACATTAGATTGAGAGATGAAGCTAGCGATGGAAGCTTGTCGAAAATCAACAAAAGAACGCTTGAATTACAATCTCATATATCATACCGGCTTCGCTATTCTTTGAGGGTGATTTGCTCTTTCTTTAGCTCATTTTGTTTTTTATTCTGTACATTATTGGGTTCACTTATTCAATATTCTTCTTTGCTCTGTTTAACTTTGCAGGCCTATGCTTCTATTCTATACTTGAGGAAGTTGAAGAACTTCAAGATTATTTTAAGGGGGAGACCTGTAGAACAATTTAATATTGCTGATGATCTCAAACACCAACAAGTTGTTACTTATAAGCCACAGCTGGCTGCCACGTCTCAAGATGTAAAATACTATTTGGTGGTGATAGTAGTTTAGAAGCTATTTAGTCCGGCATGCAGATTTCAGTTCTTCTAGTCTAAGAGATCATTCCTCGCTCACTTTAGACGTCCCGACAGCATTAGTGGATGCACTACTAGAGTAGGAGAATCAAATTCATATTTCCAGCGGTACCACTTCCACTAGAAAATGAATGTGCTGTACCTAACTTTTGGCGAGGAACTTATTGATGGTGCTTACACGGGGCCAACCTTACTCTGGTTCCAACTACTGTTATCTTTGATTTGAAGGCATGATCTGTATGGATAGCCCAGAGGGCCAGAACCCATGTTCAGCTGATTTTAAAAAGAATGAATACATAAAAAAGATAAAAATGGTTGAGGAGAAATTAGCCTAGGATGTAAGAAAGCGGAGTACTCTTGTGGATAGAGTGTATATCATCTATGATTATCACTGTTTTCATTTACCTATACTGCTACCTGTGCGTGCCTTCTGCCATATAATTCATTTGCCTGATTAACACCTCCCTGGTTAAAATTTCATTAGCTTGGTCGACACCTCTCTCATGATCAGTATCTGTTGACCAAAGTACATCACTACACACCAGTTTTGTTACTGACTTCTGAACTTTTTGTCTCAAGTACTCATTTGCAACTTCATATGATATTACTGTTGATGTGGAATACAAAGCTTATTTGTTCTGATGTATAATGCATGCTTAATTGTTGTGGTTAGGTCTTGGTGAAAGTAACTATTGGATTCATAAAAGAAGCACCTGATCTTGGTGTCACTGGATTCAACGTATATCATAAAAATCGTCTGATAAGGGTAAAGGCTATTTCCCGACAAGTTTTTATCATAATTTATGATGCTGAAATTATGTTTTTGTTATGGTGTTGTAAAGATAGTGGAACAACTAATTTTAGTTTTTGAGCCATTACTTATAGCAAGGCTTGTTTATTTGGTTTTTCGAGGAATCTTTTGTTTCAAAAATCCAAAAGATTCACCTTAGGAACAATTCTCATTATTGCTGATCTCCCATTTTTTTCTCTTTTATGCATGTGTCTTTCATGCATCTTTCAACTTTAAAAGCCTTGTGAACCCTCAGCTAATTTTCGTTCTACTTCCCGAGTATTTAGCTTTCTTAATCTTTACATTTAGAAGAGAAAAATGTGGGAGCCTCTGGTGATGATCCAAGGTAAATACGTGGAAGTGTAATTATTTTAAGTTTGCTGATTTATATATGTTTACATGATGGCGTGCCATTTCCTTCACGATTTTGCCTCTCAACATTTTCTGCATGTACCATCAAAGAGGATGCATAGTTTAATTTTTTGACATGTTTTACTGCATCTGCCAGCCTTTCTGGAAGGTAACTGCTGATGGTACATCGAAAGCAAGGTGTATTGTGGGTATGCCATCACTTTATTCACAGAGGTTATTGCTTCCCATTCTTACAGTGTTTGACTGTTGTCATACGTGATAGGAGTCTTTGAAGCAAGCTTTATAAATCCAGCACATGACAAGCAGGACTTTGAGAGATCTGTTCTGTACATTCGGCTAGAAGCCAGACTCAAACAAATGGTTATGGATTACTGGTTTGTCCTTGTTTTCTTCTATTACTTATTGTCAAGGAACTAACTCTACTATAAAGACTCAAGTTTATGATATAAGGTCCAGTTTGTATCACAACATATACCCTCACACAAATACCCTTAGCGTTTGAAGTCTGAATTATGATTGGTGCTCCTCTTAACAATTGTTGAATAAATGTGGATAGTATGATTCAAATTCGTAATCTCTTATTACACATGCTCTAATACCTTCTTGAAGAACCCACTTTACCATAAAACTCAAGCTTAGATAGAAGGTCTAGAATTATGTTTCTGTGTCTTAACACTTATTTTCTAGCACGTTGCTCACATAGATCCTTTGGAAGGAATAACCTTTTTTGATATGTTGCAACTCACTATAGAGAATGCTCTATATCGAACGGGATGAAGGATGCAAATACAGGTGACTGACCTCACCTAGTGAGTAGTAGTCGTGATAGGAGTAGTAGGATGAGTTGAAAATTGGGATTAGACTCCGTGGTCTGTAGAAGTGGCTTTGCTTCTAGGCTTTGATGATATGGTTTATAGACTATCTTACGGTGTTTTCTTTATCATATGTTGGTACACGATTACTGTAGTATAGTATAGTGATTGAATTTTTGATTTTTTGGATGATCGAGTCCTCATTTTTTAGTATGGTCTGTAGCCGTTATTGTTATATTCCTTTACATTCTCATACATTGTTACCCCGTAACATACGTTAGCATTACGTTGAATATATATATTTGTTCAGTTTGATTGTTATATTGTTATTGTTAGTGTTATATATATTTATATATGTATTTATTTTAGTTCAAATCTGATTGTTGATTAGGTTAAGGTAGTACGTGTTAGGTAGCCGACAGTCAGCACATTATAATTGTCGGATCTTGTATGCATGTGTCTTGTGGATATTTGTTGCCAACTCCACCTAGTGGGAAGTGGCCATGTTGATGATGATGATGAACCTCTTTTACTAAGATTAATCAAACTGAAACTTCCTATGATGTGCCTATTATACAAGAATCAAACATGTAAGCCTTGCTTCTTTCTATTCAATGGCATTATGACAGATCAGTATGTCTTATTTTGTAAATATGGCATTGTCGTTGAATCTTTTAATACATTCACTAGTTCCTCCATTTAAGCTAGATTTGATATCTGGTTTTGTGCTCTATTGTTCTGTGTTTGGGGCTTCGCATTTTCCCTAATAGACTGGTAGTAAGATGACTTGATTGGTGGCTTTGGTTAGTTTTAGTGCACACAACTTGGTTGGCACTCCACGTTCTGCCTAGTGCCTACTTGGTTTACTGATAATCAATGTGAGTCTGGTTGGAACAACAAACAGTTTTCATATTTCAGGATAATCTCTACCACTGAATGAGCAAAGAGAAATCAATAAAGGATTTGATGGTCCTCAGTGATGCATGGTTGCTCTTGAAGCAAGTCATTTGAGTGGAATGAGATTTATGAAACTACTTTCTCTAGTTCCAGCTTTGCTAACTAGTTTAGTTTTGCTCATTTCCTGTTGAAGGAATATTTCATCCTACTATCTCACAATCCTCTGCTTCGTGGATAAATTCTCGCAGCCCAGTTAGGGGAGAAGAACATCACAAAGCTAAAATTGAGAGTTAATATCTGTTCTGGCCTCATCAGTTGCATGACCTTCTTCTAGCTCCATGAAAGCATTACCTGATGCATTACTTTTTTTCTGTTCAATGGAGCACCATATCACTGATACATTACTTTTCAATTGTAGGAAGAGTCACTGCCATTTAATAGGACAACAGCCTCCTAGACCATCAGCTAAGATACAAAAGCAGTCCCCTGCTGATCAACACTTTGTTGCACCTTCCGCCAATAATTTTCAGAATGAAGTACATCAGAATCCATACATGGTTGGTGTTTCTGCATCATCAAGAAGTGATTTAAGTTGTGAACCTGCTCAAAATGGCCATGAAAATGAATGGAGGATTTCTTCCACTGGCCAAAACATTTCTGGAATTATCAATGTAAGCAATAAATCGATAAGTACGTTCATGTTTCGAAAAGTATATCCTTTGCACTTGTGAATGCTCCTATTGTCTCCATTAGGTGGCTTGATGGTGTTTGGCAAAAATTCCTCTATGTTCCTGCTGTTGTCTAAACACCAGAATCCTGGGGTGCGTCCTTGATGGAAAAATTGTTCTTCTCCATGGTGCTTCTGCAAAATTCCTCTATCTTATAAATGGCTTTTGTGTTTGCTTCTCTGAGACTTAATCTGTGAGTGTGGTGTGTTTTTAAAATTAGAGATTGTTATGCTTGGCTTGTTTATGTTAGAAATGGCTTGTTAGAAGTGGGAAGCTACAAATCATCTTGCTTTCTTAGTATTCTCCACTCTACTTGGATAACTCGCATCGCAATTTAGATTTCAATTTCAAGACCGAGGAATGCAGAGGAATTAGGGTTGTAAATGCTCGCTGGTGACAACTAAAGTCTCGGCTTTTATCCCGCTAGGTGGGGTGAGTCACTTGGATTCGTTTTCGTTATTCTGAGCGGTCAACGACATTTATCATAAAGAGTTATAAAAGTTTTAAGTCCGTTCTAATGGTAACAGCTGAAGTCTGTTTCTGTTAAAATTCGAAGTGTCCATCTCTCCGTGCTTTCTGGATGGGGTAGGATAAGGGCAAGGAGGGAGACAGAGTGGCAAGGGCATTTCAATCTTGAACCTTCCATTGGGAGAGGGTGGATGTCCTTCTCAGTGAAGGATGAAGTTCTCTGTGTTGATATTTGTGCTTTCGAGCAGGAACTCGTTGCAGTTGATGTTACGTTTATCAGGTACAAATTACAATGTAACAAATTGCTTCATTTTGCAGGATTCATGTAGATCTGGTAATGCTTCTGGATCTCAACAACTTGACCAGTTATGTGAAGAAAATATTCAGTTGTTCAGGAGGTAATTCAGTCTCTATATGGGTCCAACCC
>JAOWBR010180807.1:0-10726 GCA_028571145.1 Dionaea muscipula
ATATAAATAGACCCTACGCACGAGGGAAATTCATTGTAATCCTAAAGTGGTGATTAGTGATGAGATGAAGGGGAACTGAACAACAACATACTTCAATATACTATGAAATTCTATTCATGGAGCAGAGTCTATTGTTGACTTGATTTTAAAATAAAGGTTTGTCGATTTTAGGGGGTTTGGTTTTTTTGAGGTTTTTTACCGCCAAGGCTAAAAATCGGTCGCCGAGACTAAAAATCGGGTGCCAAAGACCTTGGCGACCGATTTTTAGAACGCCAAATTAGGCAAACCGATTTTTAGAACGACTATGCATAAATCACGGCGGCAGGGCACCTTCAAGCGATTAATCGCCGATTAATCAGCCGCCAAGACCGATTTTTAGAACAGTGCTTTCTATCCAGATACCCCTCCTCACCTCAAAATGGAGTTACTGAACGGAAGAATTATCATGTCTTAGAGGTCACCCAAACTCTTAAGTTCCACGCTCAGTGCCAAACATATTTTAGAGTTAGACAGTATTGACTGCTATATATTTAATCAATTGGATGCCATCTTTTGCTCTCTGAGAAAAGATTCCCTACCATATGTTATTTTCTCATCAGCCTTTATATATGATGTCTGCTCATTTTTTGATTCTACTTGTTATGTCTAGAAATATTTAACTGGGTCTCACTAAGTTGGATTCCTACGTATCCGAGGTGTATTTTTTTCGACCACTCTCGCACACAGAAACAACATCAATGTGATATTATTCACCTAACTTAAGACAGTTTTATTTTTGTTTGCTAATCTTGTTTTTTATGAGACTATACCGTTTGATTCAGTCTTTTCTAAGCAATCATCTACACCTTCGGTTGATCATGTCCTAGTCTATGAATTGATGCCTTCTTCTCCTTAGGGTTCGAATCCGCCTCTCAACGAACATCTTCACCAATTTCTCTACCGGATTCACCATTAATTCCTCCTCTTAAGCTCTACATTTGTGGTCCTGTATTTTCTTGGCCCTCGTCGACTCCTGAGTCGACTCTCACTCTTTCCCTTCCTACGCCTTCACCGTCTGATCTCAAGGTTCCAATGACTTTTGTAAGGGTTGCCGTAGTCGTACCACTTACTCTTTATCTTTCTACATATCTTATGTTGGTGTACCTTTTTCCTTGCACACCTTTATTTCTCCTTTGGATTCTTTATGTTCCTTGGACGTCATTTGAGGCTCTGCCTTCTCCTAGTTAGTGATAGGCTATAGTTGAGGAGATGCAAGTTTTCGAAGGTAATCGGACGTAGGATCTAGTACCCTTGCCTTCGCGGAAGAAGACTATAGGATGCAAGTGGGTGTGTGTCGTGAAAGTTAATCCGGATGGATCCGTGGCTAGACTCAAGGGTGCCAAAGGTGTGTGTCATGAAAGTTGTATGTGTCGTGAAAATTAATCCGGATAGATCATCTGCTTGGTGCCAAAGGATATGCCCAGGTCTATGGCATTGATTACATCGATACTTTCTCTCTCGTGACCAAGATGACATTTGTCCATCTTTTTATTTCTCTTATTGCCTCTTCTGGATGATCTTTACCACAGCTTGACATCAAAAATACATTTCTTCATGGTGATCTACATGAGAAGGTTTGTATGGAGCAGCCTCATGAGTTTATTGCTCAAGAGGAGTTTAGTTATGTGTGTCGGTTGAATAAATCTTTGCATAACTTATAGTATTCCAGAGCATGATTTAGGAGGTTCAACTTTGTTCCGATAAAAGTTTGGTCTGCAAAGATCAACAAAAAATCACTCGGTCTTTCACAGACATTTTAGTAGTGGATGTATCCTTCTAGTGGTATATGTGGACGATATCATGTTCAGAGGGAGTGATAGTGGAGGGATTGATGTCGTGAAGGGCTTTATGTAGAAGCAGTTTCATACCAAAGATCTTGGACAACTGACATATTTTTTTTGGTATTGAAGTTGCTCGTAGTAAGCGTGAGATTTTTTTATCCCCTTCTATATCTCCGAGAGTAAAACTTGCGGCGAAAGAAGTGACGTTTATAGTGATCCTGATAAGTACAGACGAGTGGTGTGCAAGCCGAACTATCTAGCTAGCATTGTTCCAGACATTGCGTTTTCCAAGTCATTTCATGTCTGATTCTCGAGTCACTCATTGGGAAGCAACACTCCATATTCTTCGTTATGTCAAATAACATCCTAGTCGAGGCTTACTTTACAACAATCATGGACATCGTCGTATTGAGGAATTTTCTAATGTTGATTAGGTAGAATCACCTTTTGATCGAAGGTCCACCACAAGTTGTATTTTTATGGGTGAAGTAGTCAGTCCTAACCCGGTCTAGTGCAAAATGAGAGTATCAGACTCTTACATATATCACTAGCGATGTCACCTATATCCGTCGCTTACTTGATCAGTTAAAATATCTAGCTCCTTGACCTACTCAATTGTGGTGTGACAACTGACAATCAGGTTATCCATAACAAGTATATTAAGGTGGATCGCCACTTTGTGAGAGAAGTTATATGAAGAAGATAAAGTGTTGAAATATATGAAGACGAGTATTGTGAGTTATCTGGGTATTTAGACTTATTTAGGTTTAATGTAACGATCCACTATGAAGGTTCATTTTTGAGTTATAATAACATGGGTAACGTCTCTTTGAGGCTCAACCTTCTCATTATTTCTATCTATCTTTTAACACAGAAAGTGAAAGGAAAAAAATGTTCTTCCTTTTTGGAATTTTAACAAAAGGACAGTAATTCTCTTCCACTGGATCTACAGCTAGGCGAGCAGCACCACTCTAGCACCACCACCTGAGGAACTACTTTCATGAATAAAAGGGACATTTCTGTTGACAATCATCAGGAAGTAGTTAACATCCATGAGTATGGTTGTTTTGGTGCATGTTGGTTTTCCTTCATGCATCTTGATTCCATAAAGAGAAACTCTTCAACAAATTTTAGTCAGCTATGAGCAGCGTATGGGACTTGACTAAAAAAATATAAAAATCAAACTTAATGCCATGGCATCTCATGTTTCGAATTATAGACGGCTCACAGAATATCCCATTCACTTCACTGGTCAGTTATATTATTTTGTAAGCCCCGTCAGTAAAAATTAGCATTTGCAAAAGAAAGGCCCAACACATATTCTAATACTAGGAGCAAAAGTATGCTATTACGCACAAGGTTTCTCCATTATCTGAGGTCAAAGAGCCAATATAAGGCCTTGCAAAGAGTACATCGCCTCTAGTTTGCACGTGTTGGGTTCTTACTATCTCAGCATTTCAACGTCCTCCTCATTAATAAATATATATACATATTGTCATTTACTTTTCCTAGATTGCATGCATCTAGATCTTGTCAATTGTAGGGCACCAAGATCAATAAACATTCATAGAAGCACATAAAGGTACTTTCTTTAAAAAACAAAGATTGCCATCTTATTGTCTACACATACCTGTTCAAAATACGCATTTCGTATACGTGCGTGGTCTCGAGCTTCTTCTCTCAGCTCAAAATACATGTTCGCTGTCAACTCAACATTACCAAAGCACTAACATGGGTGACAGATATGTGATCTATCCAAGAAATTGACAAGAGTCAAAAGACACTTTTTTTCCTGAGTTTAAGAGTCAAAAGACATTACCCACTGCTTCGCCTGTCTCAAGCCAAACAGGTGCTGCTCGAGCAGAGCCACGACTCTGAAACTTATCACCATAGACATTTCTTCCAGGCCTGCTATTGTAAGAGCTAGTAAGAACATTGGATGATCGACTTGAACCACCAACATCATCAGCTGAACCATGTCGATCATACTTCCATAAGCTAGAATCTTGAGATGCTAATTTTTTGACAGCTGAAGCAAAGTCAATGGATCCCCTAGAATGCATTGAAGGATTATTTTCTTTGTCGAAAGATCTATAAGGATTAGCACTGTGGGAAACATCATCTCCGTCATATTTTGGCAGTGTGGTCTTGTTAGGTGAGAGTGCAGGGAAATCCAGTGAACTAATGTTTGGAGCTGATATTGATTTTGAAGTCGGCTTCGGATTGAGATCACCATCAACTTGAAGCTACAGTTGACAAATCAAATAGAGAATGAAAGGCAGAAGGCAACATCGAATCCTGTCAGCCATTCAACTGCCAGCATATACTTGCAAATATCAAGGAAATGATAAGCATAAGCACTTAAAAGGAGAATTTGCACCATCCAAGGTAAGAGGTACAACAGTCAACAGTACCGGATGAGGTGTGATTACCCAACTACTCAAACTAATAGATGCATCCCTTTGTGAAAAGCCTCTCACTACAACTTTCCCCTTTTGCAAGCTTGACAAGGGAATTAATCAGCATCTATATAAAGAAGTAACATACGTCCCTTTATACAGGGAAGTGACTGAAGCAAAAGAAAAATAGTTCACAGGGTATGATCATAGAAAAATCACACATGAAGTAGCCACCATGAGTAAGGATCCCAGTGGATGAGCAGCATAAACATTAACTCCATCATATAACAACAATACAGGCCTTCGTACTAAAAGCATATGCCACTTCATACATGAGTAAGAAACTAAAAGTAATACAAATATCAAGAACCAAGTAGATAGAGAAATGCTTGAATAGCTTGAAATGCATTATTAACATCATTAACTTGAGGTTTAGCAATGTGACAAAATCTATTTCAAAAATATTTAAAAACTATACTTTCGTTTTCTTTTCCTATCCTCAATCAGAGTTACCATACACTGTAGTACATAAGCAACCGAATGGATGTTGGCTTATTGGTTGCATCACTTTTAGAAAATAGTTTATCAGGAACTGAATAATGGCTTGAGTAAAATGCACAAATTATATAGAATATCTCATGTACCTCAAGCTGGGTAAGCATCTCCATGGTCAAATGCAGGTCACAGTAATTGGCGAAATATACTTCCGCGAGGCTGTCAGCAGCAAAACCTGGAAACTGTGAAGCCAGAAACTCCAGTGGGTTCACATCACTATTTCCCATCATAGGAATTTCACCAACCAAATCATTTGGATATCCATTACCAAAATGCTCCCCAAAGTCACCATTCCCTTGAAGGTGATCAATGTTACCTACTTGGTCCTCCCACGGTTTGGTAGGTGAGTGATGAAAATCAGTTGGTGACAGATCATCTCCAAAAGATGACAGTGGATATCTTAGCTTGTCGGCTGTGGCACTACCATTGGCATGATGGGGGCCATACTCCAGCTGCTTATTCAAGAAGCAACCATTATTAACAGCAGCAGAGAACCTATTAGCTTCACTACCATCGTGCAGGGATAATCCAGCAATTGATAGACCCTCAATCCCTTCAGAGCCATCTCCTCCCAAGGCATTAAAATCTGGAGTTATGTCATCAGGGAGCTGACGCTGCCAATACTGACGAGCTTCTTCATCAGAAGTAGTTGAAATAGATGACTCTGATCGTTCAAGCACCCTTTTCCCTGATGAACCAGCCATAAGAAACTTTGAGGTTGTGCCAGAGCTACCAGTGGCACCAGTTGATACACCTCTGAGGGATGAGGGAATGAATTCGGCTGCATTTGGATTCAATATTGTTCCTTTGCTAACAGTACCTTGATTTGTTTCATATAGGGGAGAACTTTTCTTGGATAAGCTCATTATCTATGGACACAAAAGCTAAATCAACAATGTGCATATGGCAAACAAGGGCCCAACAAGTAAGGATCAGAATCAACTTGAGTACTAGCCAAACCCTGCATAAGAAACACGGTCTTCAGCATAAGATCTGCAATTGAGCTAACAGCTAGCAAAAACCTTTAAAATGATAACCAAGTCAGATCACCAAATAAAAACTTCCTACTACAAATGCCAACTGTTAAGAAGGTTAAGAGTTGCACATGTTCTATCTAGACCATAACAACATATTACACACAGGGTGGTCTTTGTCCTGATTTTCACGTATACATCTGGATAGAAGAAGCAGAAGCAGACCAAAGTCCCCAGGAATAGAAGTACTGAGACAAGCAGACCAGTGCACCACCTGGCAATGAGGGCCACAACCCCATAAAGGAAACAACATGGACTCAACTGGGTCCTCAAAGTCCAAGGAATCTTACTCTTTTCAGAAAATGTAGCAATTCAAGCACAAAATAAGTGTAGGATATCCCATTCACTTCACTGGTCACTTAAATCAGAGCTCACAGAATATTTCAAGTTAATGGCCCAACACAGAATATTTCAAGTTAATGGCCCAACACAGAATATCCCATTCACTTCACTGATCACTTGTATTATTTTGTAAGCCCCGTCAGTAAAAATTAGCATTTCACTGGCCATTTGTTGAATTAAACACAGAATATTCAGTGAAGTGAATGGAATATTTTGTGTTGGTCATTTCACTGGCCATTTGTTTAATTCAACACAAAATATTCAACACAGAATATTTTGTGTTGAATAAAACATGCCGACTTCTGATCATTGTTGAATTAAACACAGAATATTCAGTGAAGTGAATGGAATATTTCACTGGCCATTCTTTCAAAACAAAAAGGCCCGATAATTGACCATAAGCAAAACAATCCCCAATAATTTCAAATCAAAAGACAGTCTTCTCCCAATCAACGCGTGCCGTCTATGACCACGAAACCAAGCAATCAGACATTACAAGAGAAACAAGAAGAATCACAAAGTTCACAGCAGCGACATCAGAACTCCAGAATGCGTGATCTCGATGGCAGAATCAAGTACACCCGATCAAATAGATCATGCAGAAAGACCAAAAAACTTGAAAATAAGGAATTTGTAACAGAGATCGAAGATCAATTAAATGAAAGAAGATTTAAACCTTCACGAAGAAGCTCGACGATGGGGAAAACGAAATCAAATTGATCCATGACCATACAAAAAAAGTAGGGATTGTGAGCTTCTACAGTAGCTCAAGGCTTCTCACTGTGATATCTCTCTCAATCTCGACACTCTGGGTGGGGTTTTTCTCTCCCAAGACGGCGACCACCACCACCACGACGGAAACAAGAAAAAAGGTAGAGGAACACAGGCGCACGGAGACACAGCCCTTTGCCACTCGATTTGACGGCTCCCTTTCACCTTTTCTCCCCTCAAGCCTATCTCTTTCTCTCTCTTAATCTTCCCCCAATCTATCAGTTTCTCTCTCTTTTTCGCAGTCAACACTCTGTCGCTAGAATGTTGACAAAATGATAAGCTTGAGAGGTGATCAAGGCCCAGTCCATCCAGCCTGTCTAGCCCGCGCAACCGAAACCACCCCTCCCCCTTTGCGTGTGAGGTTTTTTTTTCTTTTTTTTTTTTAACCTTACCGTAGTATTTTACCATCAAATTCATCCGAGCCAATAAAAAAAGAACGATATTATATCGTTCGAATCATTTTAGAGAAAATTCACTCATACTCTTCCCGATTTGTTGCATTTGTTGTTTGATTTTATGGTGTTTATGTTTTGGATTTGTTTTGGTGCAAAAAATCGGATGAAATTTGATTAGGATTTATCATTTAAATCAATTTTCTCATGTCGGAGCTATTGGTCATCGTCGGCGACTCACGGGACCTCGGCTGCCGCTGCTGGTGATGCCGTGAGTAGAATCTCACTGCCGTTAATTATTAGTTAGATTAAAATTCTATGAAAAAAAAACGATGAAACGTGATGAAAAACGATGAAAAATGAATGAAAACATGTTAGAAATGAATGAAAAACGATGTAAGCTTGATTCATAATATGCCAACATGATTAGCATTATAAATGCATCCAGAAATTGAAACACAAGAACATCTGGATAATTGACCAATCAAGTAGACAAAATATGTCATTTTTGGCATAAATCACATATCCACTATGCCAACTTGGTTTTCTTGCTTTATAAGCCGTTTATACATCTCTAACACGTCAAATATATCATATGACAACTAAAGGAAGTGATAGAACTGATTAAACTAGCCCGAATCCAAGGTTGGCCTTAAAACTGACCTAAATAGGCCTAAAATATGTCAATTGAGGACTTTTTAAGGCAACCGCTCCTTCCAGGTGTAATCTAGCTTTATCAACCATCAGGGCAATTCATGTGTCCCTTATATGAGCTTGCTAAAGTGTTAGATTGGAAAGAATCCACCCGATTTGAGAGTTGGCCATCCAAGTAGACAAAAATGTCAAATTTCTTTGAGAATGGCAAATTAAGCATAGAATTGGTTCTTGAGCATTTTCAACAGATTCGAGACTTCTACCACGTCAAATATACCGTATGACAAGTGGGAGAAGTGGTAGAACTGAGAGTTGTGGTTTCATGTCTCATGGTGTGCTTGTTTGGTAATGATTTTGTTTGGTTTGACTTGTTTATATATGAATGATTCCTTTTTATAGGTAAACTAATGATGCTATGTTTCCATGTTTTGCAAGTTACGATAAATAGTGAGGATATTTGACCTCCTAGCCGTGTTAAGGGTAGAGTTGTGATCGTATCGGGCCGACGACAAAAGTGAGCACTCCACAATGCTGGTAAGAGTAGTGGTGGTGCTGGTGAGAGTAGTGGTGCAGCTGGTGAGGGTAGTGCCCATATTTAGATTGTTACACATGTCAGAGATGATGTCGGAGATATTAGGGGTGTCGGGGGTGTAAGGGAGGATGTGGGAGATATTGGGGGTGTTAGAGTTGATTTTGGTAATGATGTTGGAGATATTGGAGAGGGAGCTGGAGTTGATGAGGGTGGTGGACATGGACGTGGATCGAGACTATGTGGTCGTGGACAGGGTGGAGGGAGACGTGGAAGAGGTTGAGGCCGAGAGGGTGGTGAAGATGACCATGAGGTTGAGGTCCTTGCGAGTACCACGTCTATTGAGGAGCAGTTGACTGTAGTCTCCCTTATAAATCGATCATTAATGACGAGCTTACTGACGCACACTGTTGTGTACATTTGGTGTAGTAGGGAGAGAGATTTGCTGAGAGTGATCAACCATGCGTGGATGGTTGAGGATTGCTGAAGAGGACCCGATGACGTGCACTGCTATACGGATCAGAATTAATGCCCCTATTCCGACGGAGAGAAGACGATGAGACTATGTTTTACCGGTTTTATTGTATGGTTCTAGTGCCAACTTTTGTTGAGAGGTGGTTCCCAGAGACGAACACCTTTCACCTCTGATTTGGCGAGATGACCATCATGTTGGAGAACGTCCACCGGCTTTTTGGTCTCTCGGTCACGGGGAGGCCCGCCCACTATGACGGAGGGGTGGATAGGGCCACCGTCAATGGGCTTATGGCTATCCTGTTGGGGGCATCAGGTGCAGACATGGCAGAGGTGATTGACAGGCCTCTTGTGAGGTTGGAGTGACTTCGATGCCATTTCTAGCCACTCAGTGTGGATAGCTGTTCTGATTTAGAGGTGGAGCGTGCATCACAAGTCTACTTGTTATATCATTTGGGTTGTATAATATTTACGACGAAGGGTTAGAATAAGGTGTCTGAGGCCTATCTTCATGTTTTGCGAGATCTGACCTTGCTAGACGCGTATGCGTGGGGTGCCGCCTATTTAGCTTTCGTTTATAGGGATCTAGTTAAGGTGAGCACAGCCGACAAGAGACAGATAGCGAGATATCTCACATTGCTCGAGGTATAGACAGCTTTGTCTGAGCATTATTATTTTGTTTTTTTTTTTCATTTTAACTTGGTACTCATATTTGATTTTCTGTGTGTTTATTCATAGGTATTTTAGGCATAGGTGTATGAGCATTTTTCCATGCTTCGGGCCGCATATGACTGAGGTTACCCCGCTACTCTGCCATGAGCGTGCCGGTGAATATCGCGCAAGAACCAAGCCACAGATACCATGCACCTTCATAACATCCTTAACCACTATCCCACCGCGGAGGTACCACCTGAATCTATATATGTATTTTATTTATATGTATTTTTTTATATAAATAATTTATTTATATGTTTTCTTCCACTAACCTATGTTTTTATCAGGTGATTTTTTATCCGTATGAGAAACCCCGAGAGCTTATACAGCAGGTGTCCTATTTTCTCAGGTGTTTCTGTTTTTTGCCGACAGTGGAGTCGTACTACACAGGTTGGGTGGTATGACAGTTTGGACTCGTGGAGTCGATCCCATCCACCCCATTCGTCTGACGCGAGGATCGAAAGGTCACTCGACAGCGGGTTACAACGTGGTATATACATTAACCAATCACCTGTGAGATGAGTGGTAACTAGCTTCATCTCATGTCGGTTGTGGAGTACACGACCTTCGGCCAGTATTCGTTCGAGTACACCACCGACTATAGAGATTGATTTTAGACCGTGATGTACTCACGGAGAGGGCACCCAGCTCGGGATCCAGTTGCTTCAACATCTCGGGCCGTCCGATCGGATGTTCTGTTAGACATGGTTAGCTGGACCTGGATGACATCCGAACTTATAGCACAGCTAACAGCAGACTCTAACATGACCCCCACACATCGGAGGATCATCGGTCGTGCGCTCAGCATACTCGGTGGGCGAGGGGATGGTGATGGGGATGAGGCCGGGGGTGGGGACGAGGATGACTTATTGTCGGGGGGTGCCCCGATTCGTGGGTTTGGTATTCGTGGCGAGGGCTTTTGTGGTAAAAGTTTTTGGGGCGAAGGTGGGTTTAGATCTCCTCGCCAGGGAATCGATCGCCATCTCTTGTAGCTTGGCTTGATGGAAGGCCTCAGATAGAGTCCTTGGTTTGAACATTTTTACCA
>JAOWBR010180829.1:0-10725 GCA_028571145.1 Dionaea muscipula
GTCGCATGTTTTGTTCATTTACCTTGTGCCGTATTTCTTCTCACCAGCTATCGCTAGCTGACGGATTTTACCCCTGTTTGTTTTGACAGGTCTCGAGCATGATTCTTAGACGGATGCGGCGGGGAGCGGTGACGGCTCATAGGATTTATATGTTTTATTCTCCGTTGTATGTATTTGATACAATGTGATACTCTGATGTTGTTTTAGTGTACGATGTACACGTGGATTTGTGTTATCCCCGTTATGGGACTGATGGATAGATATTTACGTTTTTCATGTATGTTAGTTTTCATGCATGATGATTGTTATTTTCTCTTGATGATGGACCGTTTTAGTACCTCGCATGATTTTCACCCGGCTTCAATGACTCGTGAGTCACCTCACGAGTTATCGCCAGTAACACCCGGTTTTGGGGGTTACATTTGTGGTATCAGAGCGGGTCGATTCTTTACTGAATCGACTCTATTTGAGATTGCTTTGCATGTGGACTTTAGATTTCAGTTTTCATGTTTTCTTAGAATGACGCACCGTCTCCCGACATCCATAGGTATGTTTTCCGATTTAGTATTTCGGTATTTATTTTTCGTGCACTCATGAGCTGTTTTCTACTCTTGTGGACATCTAGAATGGTGAGCACGAGGATTGGGGTCGGCACGGCCCCATCTTCTTAGGAGACGCCCCGAGAGATAGGACAACACCCATTGGCCCGAGGTAGACGACCGACGATTGGCACTGGAGTCAATGTTGTGCCTGTGACACCTGTCGCGACTGAGGCGACGGGATCTCGAGGACCGAGGCTTTCGGATGAGGAGTGGGACATGGTCCGCCAGTTCGGGGCACGGAGAGTAGATGCTTATGCTCGTGATGCCGAGATTCATGCTGAGGACCAGGAGGAGGATGTAGAGGATGAGATTGAGAGGGATGAGGTGCGGCATCCACAGGGGATTGACCCCATCCTGAGACATGATGCTAGAGGAGCACCGTCTGCACCTGCACCGGCAGTGGTGGCTCGTGATGAGGAAGAGTTTAGAGGCCGCTTGTTTGACCGTTTCATTGGGGCTAGACCCCCTACCTTTGCTGGCTCCACAGATCCTATGGATGCCAGCAATTGGCTGATGGGCTTGAAGAGGGTCCTGAAGAGGATCGGGTGTCCGATAGATCAGAGGGTTTCTTTGGCGACTTACCAGGTGCAGGAGTCGGCCGAGTTCTGGTGGCTCGGACTAGAGAGGAGGTACGAGACCCACCCCGAGGATTTGACCTGGGCAGTTTTCTTGGCAGAGTTTGAGAGGAGATATTACTCTGCACAAATGAGGGCACAGAAGAAGACTGACCTTCTAGGCCTTCGGCAGAGGGAGATGTCACTAGTCGCCTATGAGGCGAAGTTTCAGGAGTTGCCTCGGTTTGCATCGAAGTTGGTTTCCACTGATGAGGACCAGATGTTCCTTTTTCTGCAGGGGATGAACCCTGATCTTCAAGTGACCATTTGTGGTCTTCGATGTCTCACATTGGCTGACATGGTGAAGAGAGCCACTAGGGTTGAGTGAGGATTGTACCTGTCTAGGGGTCTCAACCCCAAGAGACAAAGGGAGGGCTTTTCTTCTCCTACCCAGAGGAAGAAGAGTGGATGGAAGAAGGGAGGTTCTTCCAGCCAGCAGCAATCGAGTATTCAGTTTGGGTCATCTCAGACTCAAGGATAGTCATGCATTCAATGTGGATTGCGTCACTCTACCGGGGTGTGATCTAATGGTACACCCATAGTTTGCTTCTCGTGCGGGAAGCCTAGTCATAGAGCTGCGACGTGCAGATCAGGAGGGAGCCAGTCTAGTTCCCAGCAGAGTCATACGGGACAGAGAGGGTCTCAGGGACAGTACAGACCACCGACTCAGTCTCAGGGACAGGGTCGGCCTGCGCCATCAGTTTCCACTGTTCAGAGGCCGCCACAGCAGATTGCGCAGCAGACGGCTGCGAAGGGAAAGGGAGTTACAGTTTCTTCTGGGCAGCAGCTTGGGAGGGTGTACACGTTGACGCAGGAGGAAGCTGATGCTTCGCCCGCTGTGGTGCAAGGTACACTCTCCATTTCTTCAGTTCTTGCGAGAGTTTTGTTTGATTCCGGTGCCATGCATTCGTTTGCTTCTTTACGATTTTTGCATGCTTTGGATGTGCCTTTGGAGTTTCTTGATTCCAGTCTGCTTATTTCACTTCCTGTTGGTAGCTCGGTTGAGCTGACTAGAGTTTATCGTGCTTGTCTTGTGGATGTATGTGGTTTGCTGATCCCACTGGATTTGATTCGTTTAGACATGCATGATTTTGATGTCATCTTAGGCATGAATTGGTTGGCTAGGCATCATGCTCACCTAGATTGTGCCTTGAGGCGAGTGTTGTTCACTCTAGCTGATGGATCGACGGTAGAGATTGTAGGCGATAGGCCTAGGACTTCGGTCTGTTTGATTTCGGCCTTGCAGGCCAGTGACTTGTTGAGGAGAGGTTGTGTGGGATTTCTTGCATCTGTGATAGATTCTGATTTGAGGACTGAGGTTAGGATTGAGGACATCCCTGTTGTTTGTGAGTTCATGGATGTTTTTCCTGAGGATCTTCCTGGACTTCCACCAGTCAGAGAGGTGGAGTTCACCATTGATTTGGCACCTGACACGAGGCCTATCTCCAAGGCCCCGTACAGGATGGCCCCTGCTGAGTTGAGAGAGTTGCATGCACAACTTCAGGAGCTGTTGGAGAAGGGATTCATTCGGCCGAGCGTTTCACCATGGGGTGCTCTTGTCCTTTTTGTTAAGAAAAAGGATGGCAACATGAGATTGTGCATAGATTACCGTGAGATCAACAAGGTTACCATCAAGAATCGGTATCCCTTGTCGAGGATTGATGACCTTTTTGATCAGTTGCAGGGAGCACAGATCTTTTCAAAGATTGATTTGAGGTCAGGATACCACCAGTTGAGGGTTGCAGATAGAGACATTCCGAAGACAGCATTTTGTATGAGGTATGGACATTTTGAGTTTTTTGTCATGCCATTCGGCTTGACTAATACTCCAGCTTCCTTTATGGACACGATGCACCGGGTTTTTGAGCCCTTTTTGGATCAGTTTGTGGTTGTTTTCATCTATGATGTGTTGATCTACTCACGAAGTAGAGAGGAGCATTCTGAGCACTTGAAATTGGCATTGCAGACTTTGAGAGATAGACAGTTGTATGCCAAGTTCTCTAAGTGTGAGTTTTGGTTGGATAGTGTTTCATTTCTGGGGCATGTGATTGACAAAGATGGTGTTTGTAACACCCCAGCCCGGGTGAAATCGGCGATAACCCGTAGAACCAGTCCACGGGTCATTGAAGCCTATGGATCTAGACAAGCAAACAAAATACTAGCATGCATTCAAACCAGATGACAGAGACAATCAAATATATACAGATTATCCTAGAGTCAGGGAGATTGCCATACGGGCATTATGTCTTTACTACAGCGGAAGCCTTTAAGTCATTATACAGGCATAGATAGTGTTAAGACACAACACAAAACAACAGGCAAATAGTCGATCAGACAGGCAGTCCTAGAGGCGTGCGTCATCCCATCTCCGACATCCATCCCGTCGTTAGTCTTGGGTACCTGAACCCACAGTGAAGCACTGTCAGCCGACAAGGCTGAGTAAGAGTAGAGGGTCCATAATATAAACATACATATAGTCATGTATAAGACTTTAGTCTAACATGCCTTATAAGTGAATGAATGACAATCATGATCAGCATATAGGATGAAGACAAGAGGCAGCGACAACCTCATACGATTATTCCTTGAGACAGTGACTATCTCATATTATTCTTTATGTCTAGTCAATAGACGATCAGGAGAGACATGGTCTACCATAGCCTGTAACAAAGACAAGGGATCCCCAACTACTGGCGTACATCCTGGCATGGCGACAATCAGAGGCAATATACAGTCACCAGAAGCTTATAAACCGCCCTAGTCCCCCGTGGCGAGCGGAAATACTTATGGACGTTGTTACACCCGAAGGTGGTCGTGGTCACCCTCAGAAAGGTCAGTCATTCTACCCTTAAAGAAGTATATCCCAGGGACTTAAACCATCTCGTGTTTGGTACGTTATTCAGTTTAATTATGCAGAGACAACATATTAGACGTTGATTATGCAGAGACAGCATATAAATGCAGGGACAGCATACATACGTCATGCCTTATATATATACTAGGTGTAACCCGAGCCTTCGGCACGATAAGTACTTCCCTTAGGGTAATTCACAATCGAGATAGTCCAGACACTGTCATCAAGTACACCATTATCGCTATAATTCATCAATTCGCTTCGCTGGTTGGAGTTCGAACTCGTTGAATTTCGTTTTCCTCGTTGTTATCGACGCGTTGTTACTACTGCTCCTGTGTACGCTATGATTTTTGAGGAAGAAGAGAGAGAGAGCAGAGAGCATTGGGCTATGGGAGAGGAGTAGACAAAGGAGGAAACAGAAACAAAAAATCAAGTCGCAAAAAATAAACACGCGTCTTACTTTGATTTGATAATAAAATATGTATTTGATAAGGATGTACGGAGAAATTCACATGTCAATCATACTCTTTAAATTCGGGGCATGACAATAATAATCAAAGCCGACGTTTTAATTCTCGAATCGTCCGGAAAATGATCAACTCTTATAGAAGATCACAATGCCGATGTTCTATTTTTTTAAGCGCATGGATAATGGTTAAAGTCGACGTTTTAATTACGGATACAAAGTCATCAAGTCTCCTATTTCTCTAAAATCTCCAAGTTCAAATATAAATTCACCAATTTATCATCAACACAAACTCAAAAGATAAGCAATTGACCGACCTCTTAGACCAACTCCGTAACCTATACTATTACACCCATGCAACCTGCCACAAAATTTCAACTCAAAAATAAAAAAGTGCAAAGATCAATACATATTTAGTAAGTTTTTTTATTCATAAAATTAGAAACGATTAATTTTAAACATATTTGCCCATGGGTGATGGACTGGTATTATTGCTCACATTACTTCCCCTTTTACCATGTAGGCTCTTTTTCTTCTTGTCTCTAACTTGTCTTCTTTAATTTTATTCTTAGTTGTCCGTGTGAAGATTCTTTCGGGATAGTCTTTCTGCAGTTGAGGCAAAAAACTATAGTGGATTTACTTGAAATCACACATCATCATTTTTAGATTTCAAAAAATGTGAAAACCCAACTGTTTTTTATTTTTTTCATTTTACTTTAATGTATGTAGAGCTAGTTAATCCATGTTTATGCAATGAAAATAGACCATTTTATACTTTTGGAGAGCCTGGGAGTACAATATGCTGTCTACCCAAGAGCTCTTATTGCCTAAATTAGACTGATTCCTCCTATTCAAATAGCAAGACATCAGTGCCAGCATTTTTGTATCTCTGAATTCTTTTTCTCCTATGGGTTGTAGCATTACAATAAGGGTTTATAATAGTAGGAGATAAATCACCTTCCATAGTCTCCATTTTATACCTCGCAGATCTGTGCGGCAATAGCAGGAGATAAATAGATACAACTATGTAACCATCATTCTAATGAGCAAAATATCAGAAGCTTGTCAAGATTTATATTTAGCAACAACCACCACCACTACAACTGCCATTCCTACGATGTCAATCAAATGACACCAAGTTGGTTCCGGAAATCATACCCAACTGCTCTCAAAAAATACCCTAACAATTGAAATCGACAGAAAATAGAACGAAAGGAAGACAATTGGACTTACCAACGGTGTGACAAATTGTAGCATATCCTCCGCTCTCCTAACCTAATAATTATCCACCAATGAATTGCGTCGCTTTGAGAAATTGACCCCAACTCGATCACCCAAACAGGCCAAATGGAGCTATTAGCCTAGACATTGTTACCGTCTCTAAGAAACTTCCTCCTCGTGACTTTGAAGAATGTCCAAGTATGAAGTCGCACATACATATACCTTGTCTAATTAGGAGCACACACAATAATTTATAACATGAGTTTAGAAATATACAAATTTTTCACACATAATTAAATTAAATCTGTGGGTGAATATGACCGACTTTATCATGAGTTTAACACAATAAAGCAGATGATAGGTAACTTTAGAATATGACTGACTTTAACACAATACAGGTTAACTTTAGCAACTTGAGGGTGAGGGTGAATATGACTAACATGAGGGTGAATATAGACTTTAACACTGTAATTAAATTTTTAACATGAGTTTAGAATATGACTTGACTTTAGCAACTTTCAGACGAACAATGAAACTCACCTAAAGCAGATGATAGGCAATGCCAACATATAGGTTAACTTGGAAGGCGATGAAACTAAAGGAGAATAGAACCACACTGCAACAGAACACAAAATTTCAAAACTTACATTCGTTGCAGGTGCTGAATCTTCAACAATGATCAGACGATTAGAAAACCTAAGAAAATTCATCGTAAAAAAGACATCAGTTGCAAGCGGTGGAAGTGGACAATGGTGGTGCAAGTGGAGGAAAACTTTTGACAGATAACATTATACGATTTGAATATGAATTTAAGGCTACATATGAATTTAGAGAATGAGCACAGAATACAACAAATTAATCAATTATAGTTTAAGGCTACATATGAATTTAAATGCATTTGTTTTATATAAATAAGTTGGGAGTAAGAAATGCTTATACACAATCACATAAGAACGAAGCAACAATTCTTCTTCTCATAAGAGCATTGCAAACAAACAAATTTAGGGGTGAGAGTAGTTAGAGGTTTTCGCATAAGCATAAGCAAACAAACCCATAACAACATTTAAATGTAGCCTCTAATAGGCAAGCAATACCACGCTACTTTTCTGCTAATAGAATGAGTATATTTCTGAGACAATGAACTAAACTCAATCAAACTAAACAAACAAACGAACTCAACGAATGAACTAAAACAAACGAACTAAACTTAAATAATGAAATAAACTCAAACGAACGAACTAAACTCAAATGAACTAAACGAATGAACTAAAATTAAAAAAAAAAAACGAACAACTCAAACAATGAACTAAACTCAATGCAAAATAAAATCAAACAATGAACTAACTAAACTCAAACAATGAACTAAAATGAAATAATGAACTAAACAATGAATTAAAAACAATGAATCAAACAATTAAACTAAACAATGAATTAAACTGAAAATAATAAATTAAGCTAAACAATAAATTAAACTCAATCAAACTAAACAAACAAACTAAACGAATAACCAAAAAGCAAACAACGAACTAACTAAACGAATGAACTAAAACCAATCAAACTAAACAAACTGACTAACTAAACTCAATCAGATAATGAACTAAACTCAATCAAACTAAACAAACAAACGAACTTAATGAAACACACGAACTCAATGAATGAACTAAAATCAACAAACCAACTAATCAAACAATGAAGTAAACTTAAACAAACGAACTAAACTCAAATGAAGTAAACGAATGAATCAAAGTCAAACAATGACAAACAATGAACTAAAATCACAAAACGAACTAAACTAATCAAACAATGATCTAAACTCAAGCAATAAACTAATCAACTAACGAACCAAACTCAAACAAATAAATTAAAAATGAACTAACTAACTAAATAAACTAAAATCAATCAAACTAAACAAAAAAACGAACTAACTAATCTCAATCAAACTAAAATCAATCAAACAATGAACTAAAATAAAACTCAAACAATGAACTAAACTAAACTCAAACAATGAACTAACTAAACTCAATCAAACTAAACTCAATCAAACTAAACTCAATGAACTAACTAAACTCAATCAAACAACTCCACTAAAACAGTGATATAACTAAACTCAATCAAACAAAAACTCAATGAACTAACTAAACACAATCAAACTAAACTCAATGAACTAACTAAAACAATGAACTAAATAAACTCAATCAAACAAATCAAATTCAAACAATGAACTAACGAAATTCAATCAAATAAATCGAACTAACTAAACTCAATCAAACTAAACTAAATAAATCAAACAAACTAACAAATGAACTAAACTCAAACAAACAAACGAAAATCGATCAAACAACCGAATAATATAGCAACCCCTAACTAATGAACTAAATAGATACCAAATTACTAAAACGTAGATAATCAAACCCAAATTCACAACTTTACAATTGAAATCGAGAGGAAATAGTCGGTTTAAACATTTACCGGCTCTGATTCGCGCAGAACTCGCTGCCCCCATGCTCGGCAGTCGTTGCCCAAGCTCACCAGTGAATCGTCGCTGGTCAAAGGCGACAACCATCCACCGCTGCTCTGCTGCCGCTTCGCCGACTTGTCGCCACCTTCGCCTTCACCTTCACCTTCACCTTCACCTCTGCTCTGCGCCACTATTAAGGAAAAAGAAAGATTAGGAGACAGAGGAGATAAAGGATACAAAGAGATTAATTAGGACAAACAGAGACATGAGGTGAGATGTAGGAAGAAGAGAGACGTGAGATCTGAGACAGAAAATTTTTCTGTCTACCCACAACCATAAAAACACATGAACATAGCATAAACTCCTCAACCGATTCGACTCACCAACGACAAAGCCCCTTCGCCGGAGTCCTAAAGATTCAAATTTTGATGGAGGAGAACTCCAGCCGCCTGTGCACCATTATTGATTTCAAAATCGAAGCACACCTATTGTCGTCACCGATTTCAAAATCGTGCACTTCAGATCTGTTAAACGGAGGCGATGGGAAATGCCTACCCCACTGTCGTCTTCGCCCGTCGGTCAATCGCTCTCGTCTGTCCTCGCCGTCGAGTGTTGAGGGGAGTCGAGAGTTGTGCGACTCCGAACACAGCGAGAGATTGAGAGATGAAGGAGATATCCAAGAGATTGAGAGAGGAGACTGATGAGGAAGGAGAGATCCGAGAGATTGAGAGATGAAGGAGAGCTCCGTTTTCTTTTTGTTTTTTTCTGAGGTGTGAGAAAGGAGAGAGAGAAAAGCAACCAAATTGCATTGAAAAGCAACCAAATTGCATTGAAAAAGCAACAGTCTCAGCTATGAGTTATCTCATTGGGTAGTGCAACGGTCCTTTTCTTAGCTTTCTTATCAAATTGTATGATCCGATGGTCAATATTTCTTCCCGCCCATTTGTTCGATCCAACGGTGAAAAATATACCCAACATATTTTAAGGAGGACAATTCAAAATATGTCCTTCCTTGTATAATAGATGTAATATATATATATATATAATATGCGCTAGCTATAAATGAACCATAATCCTTCCTTCCTGTTGATCTCTTTAATTACTATCTTCAGTATTAATTAATTTTGCTAAAGAAAGATGTGGCTATATATATATATATATATATATTATTAAGAACATTTATTATTCCCTACAATAAGCTCAAAATGCAGCTAGCTAGCTAGCTAGCCATGCACAATTAGATCTTCTTAATCAAACACCAGTCTATAGATCAGCCTCAGGTGCAAAGCAGGACCAATTTACTAGTCCTTCTTCCTTGGGATCCTTGCAAACTGATCAGGCACAAAGCAGTTTTAAGGTTAGCCACCACCAAGCATATTGGAATCTGCACATAAATAAATTCACATACTTTGCACCTCACAAGGGGCAAAAGAAATGAAGATTGAATTAACCACAAGGCTTCAGCTATATATGCTATTCATTTAGAGAGTGAAGAATGCTCTACTACCACATGGACCAGCATCTAGATCAGCATATCATTCGATCGGCAATAGATAAGCTGACAACAATTTTATGTATTATTAAAGAGGAGTTCATTTCTGCTTGAGAATGGACTGACAATTATATCTAAAACAAAATTCAGAAGCATGAGGACCGGACCGGTCACTTGAAATTGTAATTCTTCTACATGAAGCTGATTTAACTAATGCATGCTTCGATGGAGGCAGATGGTCCTTGGCATGCATATCTATTTTGTTTTGACTAAAGGGGAGCAGTTATGGTTTGACGAAAGGGGGAGTTGTGCAACCACATCTTAACATGCCCTTTTATTCCCTCTTAATCCCAAATTAAGACTAAGTATTGTTGACAAGAGAAAAAGAAAATTTAGACTCGATATGTCCTTATAAGTAATGGATAGGTTCCATGGTTAAAAACCGCCCTAGTACCAAGTAGTAGAGCCAACGGATCATGAAAAGCTGAATTTCTAGGTGAAGCTTCAATGTTTGTGGTTTGAACTCTTCTGTAGCTCTTCGGTTCTTCGCATTAATTATGATAAAGCTCTAAAGTTACTTTTTCTGCAGCTAAAGACTTCTCTCTCTTTTCTTTTTATGTCGGCAATCTTCAAACTCACGACAATAGAAGCATTTAATGTTGCCTTTTTTTTTTCTCACAATTCATCACTGGCGCGCCCTCATTTGGCATGCTACAGTAAAAGCATGTAATGCTGCTGCAGTGAGTCCGCATTTTACAATTTAAGGTCGCCAGGAGAAGTCATCTCCGTGTATATTTATATAATATAGGAGCACTTTTTTGAATTATAGACAAACATTATAAATAAATAATTAATGATATAAGTTATGACTAACATATTTTTTAGACCAATGATACATAAACATGTGTATTGATCAAGAAAAAGAGAAAAGAAGAATTAAATAAGAGAAAAAGACATGGGGGAAAAGAGAGAATTAAAGAGAGAGTAAGAAGAGGAAAGATGAATAGTTATTTTTTAT
>JAOWBR010180840.1:0-10724 GCA_028571145.1 Dionaea muscipula
AAATTTTCTAAATTGATTGTCATTTATTTCGTGCGTATTTTTAATAACTCTAATTACATCTTATGTAATGGGTAATGGGTATTGGTATAGATATTATGTTATACCCGTGGGTAGCGTATGAGTATAAAAATTTATATTCGTATAGGTATAAGTAGGGTACGAATTTAACCTATGCTAGACGGATATAGATACGAAGGATCCTCCATTCGCATTCGATTCAACTCGTTAACATCCCTAATTACATATCACATTTCAGTTGCGTTGTCTCCACATCTCGTCATGAGTTAAGGAGGAGGAAACAGAAAAGGCAAAAAGAGCAAAGTCGCTGGCTTTTGCTACCTACCTGCCTATCCAATCCGGGTATGCCAGATCTTTCGGCAATAAATGTATGAACTTAATTTTTCACAAAAGAATCATCTATACGGTATACCTCGTGAGAAATATATTATAAAAATATTTAAAAGAAAGAATTAATACTTAATAAACAAATTTTAAAAATATACCTGACAAGATTTTTTTACTCCTCATCGCTCCTTTATTGCGACTATTTACCATGCACAAAGAATCTGCCACATCCGCCGCTTTTATGCAGGATTCTCATCGGTGTCAATCCATGAATGATGAACTTGCAGCCATGGGGCCATCAGCCACCGATTTTGCGAGCTACCTGACATAACTCACCACCACACACACACAAAGAGATGATAGGCTGATTATGTTTTTCTTTCTTTTTCACAAAATCATGCTACAGTGAGAGACGGTGTGGGGAGTTCGTGAGTTGTATCGAGTCATGTAGCAGAATTGATCAGCCACCGCCCACAAAGCTCGACTTATAGTCAAAGGATACACTCAATGAGAAGAGTCGGAGTACCATGAAGACCTAATTTGATCACCTTACAGATATTTTGACCAAAAAACCATTGGAGTATTCATGATTTTCATACTCCAACTTGAGGGGGACTTTTAAGATCTTAATATATCTCCATCCATTCCCTTTTCCTTCGATTATAGAATATGTTAGCCAAATACTTCCTATGTATAGGTCATCTTGAAACCAGACCATTCTGCATTTTGCAACCAGAAAGAAAGCTCTCTCTGCCATTGAAGGCTGAAGCTGAAAGGAATCAAACGGAAAAGAATCACAAATCACAAACCCTAAATCTGGAGAGACAAGACAACAAGTACATGCATGATAATTTAAGTGAGGAAGTTGAGGAGGGTTAATGCTTGTCTAGGCTGGAGATTTGGAGATGAGATGAATCACAAGGGAGCACCATGAGGCGTTTTAAGTATTATATATAGCAGAGCAGAGCAGAGCAGAGCAGTTGTTAGGATACATTACATACATGCACAGATGAGTAAGGAGACTACTAACCCACCCACTATTTGAAATAGAGCTCAAGAAGCTTCTTAAAGGTGTCGAGTACACTGGTGAAGGGGTTAAGCTCAAGGGGGGCTTTCAATTCCAGATCAGGGAATTGGTTGTTGAGAGCCCGTTGCATTCCAGACGCAGACATCATAGCAGCTAGTTGGGTGTCTGACATCACGTCGCAGTCCTGAGGAGTGTCTTTGATTTTGCTCGGATCGTAACCGAGGTCACCCAGTTTAGCTTTGTACTTGTGGATGAATTCGGGCCCGGGATTCGGTGTTCTTGAGTATATCTGCATAACATCAGTTCCATGACTAACTAAAATGAGCACTCAACATAATGAGGATGTTTAAACAAAAAGGGAACTCCTATTCCTATTCCTATTCCTATATATGATGATGATGATGATGATGATTTCCAACTTCAATTATATTACCTGAATAAAACCTCGGTCTTTAGCCCCTGAGACTAGAGAAAAGTGGTCATAATCAGTAGCAATGACATCGTATGGCTCCTTGGGGATAAATGGCAAAGTGGGAAAACGAAGAAAACACTTCTCTCTAATCATATCTTGCCGCTCCAAATTAGTCTCACTTTTCTCCTTATCTTCCTCTGAGAGGCACTGAACATTTCCTCTTATACCAGTGATATACCCGTCAGGACCTCCGTGAATGCAAAAGGTATCCACCACAATAGACGAAGTTTTTACATCAACTGTATATAAACCCTGAAACCAAACAGAACATGCCTCCAGTCAGACGATGTGGTTACCACAGCTTCTTTGTGGTGTCTGCTAAGGATAAGTCTAAGAAGATAGATATATAATCAACTCTCGAAACAGAGATAAAAATAAGGAAGCTCAATATCTAGTCAGAGTTCTACTCTATCTATGTATGTGGCGGCAGAAGTGACCACTAATAAGGATGTAAACGATACAATACAGCTTAAGATTGACTCATCACTCGGGCGGGCGCCAAAATTTTGTCCACGCCGAAAACACACTGGTGCTGCAGTATAGATGAGCACCAGTATAGATGGACGGTCGATCCCACAGGGAGACGAAATTAAAGATCCTAAATTATATGTCTATGAAAAATAAAGATTGGATTTTAAATACTTCTAGAATGGTGAAAAACAAATTCAGGAAATTAAATAACTGATTTTTAACAATAGTGAGACGGATAGTAAGGCGCGGGAGCCGGGAATCCCCTGCGCTTCGTCGGACTTGGATCCTTTGATGTTTTGACTCAATTAAGGTTTCTTTGTTGAAACCCTTATCCAAAGATATGTGTTAGCATACAAAAGCGTTTCGGGTTTATTTCAGGATGCCGATTAGCTTAAATTATGAGTGTTTAACAACGACGGTGTATCTAATGACAACACCGCAGTGGAAAACAAACCTAATTCAAACTTAATCCAAGGCCAAACGAATTCAAACTAATGGAATTAGGACAAGGTAAACCTAACCCTAATCCAACATGTAATACGAGTAACCTTGAAACAACTCAAATAATGATAAACTCAATTGCATAACAAAACATAAATCATTCACGTTCAATGACATCAAACAAGGAATCCAAAGTTACCGACTTTGTGCAGGTTCATCCCTAAACCCTACCAAAGACTTAGCCTTCCATGGAGATGATGATGATCGTTGATTTGTGGATAGGTCATGATCTTCGCCGTCTTTAATCTTGGATCAGTCTCTCGGAGTGGATCTTCTTCTTTCTTACTCTCTGGACGACTCTCAAGTGATATAATTATTTTAATCAGGTTTCCCGCAAGCTATTTATAAAATTCGTCAAAATCCTAACGTAACAGGCGACCTCACAGGTGATCAGGGTCACTTGTCAACTCGCCTGGACGAAGCTGAGACGCCTAACAGAATTCAACAAGCGACTCAACAGGCGCCTGTTGGCTCGCCTGTCATACTCTGCAAAAACTGCAGATGGAAACAGGTGACTCGGCAAGCGGCCACAACTGTCAGCGTCTGCAAGGTTGGAATAGCTTCTAACACGTCTTCAAACGCTCCATTTCTTGCACAAACACAGAATAAACACAGTAACACGTCCTAACACGAATAACTCACTAAGACGCAACAAAATACGAAGAAAAAATAAATAAAAACTAACAATTACCGACTCTAAAACGACACGTGGGCACTCAACAAATTCCCCCACACTAAACTTGTGCTCGTCCCGAGCAAAACACAAAAGAGAAAAACGACACTCAACAGATTAGGAATGCAACACTATTGTCAAAGATAATCAACTGAGAAAAACCATATATCCACATATACAAGTATATACATCACTATAAAAAAGCAGCGTTTTACCGACGGATTCATTTCCGACGGACGTGATCCGTCGGTAATTACCAACGGATTGCCATTGGATATTATCCCGATCGTTTTAATTCGAATACCGACGGAGTACCGACGGAACATTGTCCGTCGGACATTATCCGTCGAAAATCCGCCGGGTTATAAAAACAAAAAACCTCGTGCCGACAGAAATTCGTAGTCCGTTGGTAATCCGTCGTACCATTTATAGATACACCGACGGATAAATTATTCGTCAGCAATCCGTCGGTAAAAACTGAACTTAGGGCAAAATCGCACAGCAGCCCCTCTTCCCCTTTCCTCTTCTTCCTTCTCTATTCCTTTCCTCTGCTGCGGCGATTTCGGTGATTCAACAGCGACGGCGACGGCGGAGAAGGAGGCGACGACATCCAGCGACAGCTGACGGGTATTGGGCGGCGGCGTGCGAGCAATCGACAGTGGTAGTGTGCAGTATATTTGTGTTTGTTTTAGTTTGTAATTAGTTTGTATTGTTAATTTTTGTTTATTTATGATATATTTGCTTGTTATTATTGTTTATAGTTGGTTGATTAGTGCTATTTTGATATGTTTTTGTGTTATTGAGTTAGGATTAGTGTAATTGATGTGTTGGTTTAATTAGGTTTGGTAATTATAGGTTTTGTTTAATCGTTAATGAGGATTTGTGTAAGTGGTAATTATTAATCATGTAATTGGCAAGCTTGTAATTAATTATAGGTTATTGGGTTTGGATTGGTGAATTGGGTTGGTGAATTAAGTTAGGATTAGGGTTTGGATTAGTATATGTTTATGGATTAATTAGTGTATGTGAAATTACATTGTTCATGTGAATTGGGTTTGTGAATTAAGCTAGGATTAGGGTTGGTTTTCCACGCATGCTAGAATTGTATGTGCTATATATAATTATTAGTTAGTATTAAAATTGTTAATGTTAATTATAATGTATAATATATTATTATAATATGTAATATGAATTTTAATAATCCATTTGTAAATTATGAAGGTTTACAACATATTCGATATGGATCGTTCGTGGATGGATAGGAGAAAGATAAACAGGAATGAATGAACATGAAAATTGTGAATGGAGTTGATGAGTTTATTAATTTTGTCACCTCTACTCAACTGTTTGCCAATGAGGGAATGCTGAGATGTTTATGCCGTAGATGTGGCATTATGAAGTATTTAGACAATGAAACTATCAATTGATTAAATATTACAATACATTGGCTCGGGGTCATAAAAATTCTACGTTGTCGTCGGTCGGTCGTCACACCACGGGGTGGGGGGACTCAACGCCTATGCCTAAATGCATGTGATTGGTGTGGATAAAATGGTTTTTGGAACCGCATAATCATGTATGGTTGGTGAAAACATGGTTTAAAGTTTGAAAGCTTTGAAAACCGATGGTTTTGATAAAAAGTGGATAGTTTCTTAACAAACTGATTTAAATTGGTTGAAGAGGTTTTTGTGGTCCAAAAATCATGAAATGTGGTGAAAATGTCAATAAAGATGTCTAGTTGAAATTTGAAAAATTTCGTGTCATTCGAACAAACCGTTTGAAAGTTACGTTCGAAATGGTGTGAATTGTCAAAATTGAGGCTGTTCGATGTTTGCCCACTTAAAAAATTGTGTAAAATCGGTCGTACATCGAAAATGCGTGAAATAAAATTTATTTGAAAGCTAACGTTCTGAGAGACGTTTTGAAAAAAGGAATGGCCTCGAACGGATCCGTATCTCGAGAGATATGATTTTTTAAAGTTGAGCATTGTGCAGTGGACACACCATGAAAGGTGTACCACACTCAACACTTAGCTTTTTTGATTTTGGACAAAAAACAGTTTTTGGAAAAATTTTGGACACGTTAAATAAAAATGTTCCTATGAACCAAATAACGTGAAATTTAGTGGGAATGTTCATTTAGGTGTCTATTTTTGTTTTGAAAAATTTCGTGGTAAGAGACGAAGTGGTTTAAAAGTGATGCACGAAATGGTGAGGAGTGTCGAAATTGGGAGACAGTTTGACATGTGTTCACTTAAAATTATGTTTAAAATCATCTAAGTTGTGAAAATGACTCAAACCAATTTTACTTGAAAGCTAACATCCTGAGGGACATTTTGACATAAGGTTCGTCTCTATTGGATTAGTATTGTGGGAGATAAAAATCATATAAGTCGGGGTAATCCTCACAGTATTCACCTCAGTGACTGGATGTTACCCAAAACTTATAAAATTCATAACTCCCTTAATGTTTATCCGATTTAGGCATTCTTTATATTGTTGGAAAGGTATTAAAGAGTACTAAACTTATGTCTGAAACAAAATTTTTGAGGAAACGAAGTTTTTATGGTCAAAAGTTAGGTAGAAGTTGAATACTCAAAACTGTCCCACGGAGGGGGCTTTGAGCCAATGTTGATTGATTTCCTCAGGGGAAAGATTGGTTTAATTGTGAATATTTTTCCATTATCTAGTCCATGAATTGGTTTAATATTAGGAATTTTTCGCCTATATTTTGAGACCAATAAAATATTTTTCGGAAATATTTTTTGGGGAGACAAAAAAACAGATTTTTCTGTAAAAGTTTCTTTGAGTTGATTTTGAGTTTGAAAATGGTTAGCTGGTCTTGGAAAATCATGATTTCCACAACAACAACATATCATCAGGTATGATATGAGTTACAAGAGTATATATGCATACATCAAAGATAATGAGAGGCATAATAACTTTATACAAGCAATGAAGGTGCATTCATGAGAAAACGATAAAAATGCAAAGACACACGTATGAACGGTTTCGTGCTCTCACCTCAAAAAGAAACGAAAAGAATTTTGGTAATGGCGAAAATGATATTCGGCAAGAAAAATAATATTATTATTGGGCATACCTACCCCCGATGGATTGGATGGTGCAATCCGAAAACGGTGGGTAGTGAGTTTTACTCCGGTAGTATCACTCGAGACTCGAAAGAAAATGAAAATCACGTAAGCGTGTTTACATGTATGGGTTTACATGGCTTAGAAGAATGAATGGTGGTGAGGATAGAGTTTAGATATTGGGTTGGTCAAGGAAAGAAAGATGAGATGTATACTTTAGCTCTCTAATCTAGAAAGGAGTGGCTGGCCTTGATGATCATTGATAAGAGTAGTATTTTTCTTAGTTTATCTTATGTGAGGGAATGGAAGAGAGTAGAAGATGAGGAGCTCTTTTTTCCTATTCCAATCTCTTCAGCTAGAGATGACTACGGAAGCCAAGGAAGTTTTCAAAAAAAAAATAAAGGTTGGAAGGGTAAGAAAGGAGAAGGAAGAGAAGATTTTTGAAATCAGAAAAAATGGGGAGCAAAAGGAAGTCTGGAACCGAAGAGGAGAGGAAAAAAGAAGGTCCTAATCCCAATGGGGTGTTGCCCATTTTATAGAAAAAAATTAGTGTGTGCATTGATTAAATGGAGGGTTGAGATTTGCTTCATTTTAATCTAAAGGTTGAAATTGGTGGATGACTAGATCAAGCGTGGACAAAAATGGTCCAAAAGCAAAAGTAGGCATGTCCCCTACTTTTTACAAATTGTCCTTGTGCCTTTTTTATGTGTGGACAGGAGGAAATTCATAGAAAAAAGTTGGGAGAAAAAATCAGATTGTACTGATATTTCTGTGCATAGTGGGGGACCATGGGGCTGCCCATGTTTTAAAATTAAATGGGCAAAAAAGAATTAGAAGTTTCTTCATAGCCCAGTGGAAAGGGAAGAGGGAAAGGAGGAGGAGGAGATCCTAGGTTCGAATCTCTATGGCTTCAAAATTTTATTTTGAGGGTTTTAAAAAGAATCCAGGTGACCCCTAAAATATTTGGAAAAATGCTGACATTGGGAATTAAACCCAGACCACGTGAATACAAGGCCTTGCTATATCCACTCAGTCTACCATAATTACTTGATATAATTATGGCAAATGAATTATTTATTAAAGAAATGAGTTGCTAAAAATGACAACAATGATTAGGAGGGTTGAAAACTCCTCGGATGGTCTCGAAAGTTGGTTTTTGGTGAATTTAGGGTTCGCGGACCCTAAAAAAGAGATTTTCACTGTGATTTTGGTGTCGGGGGTAAAATGACGGTTTTACCGCTCGGGCTCGGGAAGTGATCCGAATGGTCTGAAAACACTCAGGATTGACCCGAAAAGTGGGCACGGACAATTTTCAAGCTGTAGGAACCCTAAAAATTAGGTTTTCGGTCGTCGGGGTAAAATGACGGTTTTACCTCTGGGGGTCAGAAAGTGATCCGAAAGGTCTGAAAATAATCGGGATGGACCCGAAAATAAGCACGGATAACTTTTAGGATGTAGGAACCCTAAAAATCAGGTTTTCGATCATCAGGGTAAAATGACGGTTTTACCCCTGGGCTCGGAAAGTGATCCGAAAGGTCTGAAAACAATCAGGATTGACCCGAAAGTGGACATGGACAACTTTTAGGGTGTATGAACCCAAAAAATCAGGTTTTCGGTCATCGGGGTAAAATGACGGTAGTACCTCTGGGGCTCGAAAAGTGATCCGAAAGGTCTGAAAACACTCGGGATGGACCCGAAAGTGGGGCACTGATGACTTTCAAGGATCAGGGACCTTAAAAAATCATCTTTTTAGGAGATTGGTTGTCGAGGGTAAATTGACGATTTTACCCTTCAGGGCATGAACGAAGGTTGAAGAAGTACAAGACCTTAGGGATGACCCTAAAAATGAATGTGAAACTGAATTTCGTGATTATGAATGCATCAATGGATGACATGCATGTGTAATTTTGAAAATATAGTACTACCGTGCCCTTAGCTAGGCCTCCGTAGCCAAGTGCACGTTTTAAAAACATGAGTTTTTGGGGCATGCCCTCTCCTTAGACACGGAAATGAGCAGGTCGAAAAATGGGATGTCCACAGAATGCCCCTCATTTGTTTAGTCGGTAGTCGCGCCGGAGCGTAAGACCGATGAAAACCAATGTCATTAGAAGATATCTTTTCAATCTTCTCGATGGAGAGGCGAATATGCAATAATGCATGCTGATGTCATGCATGATGTCACAGAGCAATGAGAAGATGCTCCGATAGTGGAAGCCCACTTTATTCTCAATGGTGGAGAATAAAGTGGTTTGGCCTCGGGTAGATCAACATGTGCTCAGATTTATCTACCACAGAATGATAGGTGAGCATGCGTAGCTACCACTAGATCATCGGCCGTTATAAAAAGAGGGTTTGGGAAGAAGAAAAATGAACGCTATACAAGAAATCACACAGAGTGAAAGCTTTTTCGAGCTCAGGGCTCTACTTCAAAGTCAGGATGTATAATCCCTACAAGGTATGATTTTTATGCCATTCTGAAAAAGCTCTTAAGTTAAAACAATTTGAAGAATGTTTAAATTATTCTGGTTATGCGGTTCAGAAACCGGCTGATAGTGTTTAATGCATGTATGCAGACTGACAGCATGAAGAGCTTACATAAAGATCTTTGTGCCTGGGCCGGGGAGACCCCTGAGCTGCACCCTAATGACCTCACCAAGATGAAGGCGTTACGATCCTTCCAGCTGAACTGGGAGTTCCTGATGGGTGCCATGACGACATGGGAGCCCAACACCCACACGTTCAATTTTGGCAAGGTTCAGCTATGTCCTCTCCCAAGGGACTTTGAGTCGCAGCTCTCCAGGAGGTCGGCTCGAAGACTGATGGTGCCTGATCTGCTGGATGATCAGATCACGCTGGTAAATCTCTGTGGATATCCAAAGATCTAGATAACCGAAAACTGGTACCATGGCGATGAATGGTTGGATCTGAGGCGGATGACTCGTTATGTCAAATAATCCCGCCCCCACCTTTCTTCGGATGCGAGACACAACCTCCTATAGGTGGTGCTAATGGGCTTCTTCCTGCTCAGTGCATGCCCCGAGTACGCCAATTGTCGGATCTCCTCCCTTGTGAGGCCGATGATGGAGGGAGACTTCATAGGGGGAATAATCGCTACGGAGACCTATCGGGGACTCGACATGTTGAAGGGGAACTACGAACTGCGGTATCTCACCGGGAGTCCCTGGTTGTTGCAGATCTGGCTCTACGAAAGGTTGAATCTATTACTTCTTGCACAAGTGCCATCCTCGGGATGCAGCCTGAGGCACTTGGCTGCGTGGGGTGGCATGAAGGTCACCTATTTTGAGTCTTCTCAGGCACTGATCATGGGGTTGATGAACTTGACTGTCGAGTTTATAGTCTGGACCCCTCAGTACATGACTTACCCTTTTTATGTTGTTCAATCTGCGATTTGTGCAGGTGTCAATGATTTGTGGCCTGACCACCACTGGGGTCTGTTATCCCGGATTGGTGATGCATCAGATGGGAAATTACCAACTGATCCCGACCTCTCCACACGGTTACAGAACCATGAGATACCTAACTCATGAAGAGATAGACACAATCGCTCAGGCTTGGAGGGGTGGTCGTCGAATGAAACATCGGTTTCTTCTAGAAGGTGGCTCGATGGTTTCCACAAAGTACATGGGTTGGTGTGCGAACTAGTCTGTCCATCGCTACATCCCTCCCTATGCAGAGGGACCTGGCTTCTACCTACCAGAGGCACAATTGGGGCAGCCTACTGGGGATGAGGAAGATGATTGAATGTGAATCAAGACTCTGGGTCTTTTATCAGTTTGCCTATTTTGGATGTGATGTGTGGATCCGGAACCCCAGTAAATATGTGTTTGTTGAGCTTGTTGTGATATGATGGTATTTGTGTTTAGGCCGTTTGACCATGTGACTTGTAAAATAAAGGGGGCATTGTATGAGCTCTCATGGTGAATGTGTTTAGGTTATTTGGTCATGTGGCTTATGGAATAAAAGGAGCATTTTGAGTGCTAACTATTATTAACGCTCATTCCAACTCGAGTTACTTCACAATGTACATGCAAGAAATTCTAACATAATGCCATCAGATTTGCTATTATGCCCTTATTTTTGCCTAGGCTACCCGGGGGGGGGGGGGGGGGGGGGTTTCGACCTA
>JAOWBR010180851.1:0-10723 GCA_028571145.1 Dionaea muscipula
GATCTAGGGCTTGTGATCTCAGTATAGAGTTTCATGAAAAATAGGTGTTTCCAGCTACTTTTAATTAATTACTTTAAGTGAGCTGATGATCTCATGTGGTATTAGAAGAAGAATGCTTTAGAAGGAATGGAAATGGTTTTGTGGTTGTAATATCATGCAAAGGAGTTAATCTTAATCAAACCCTATCTGCTTTTGATGATTTTGATATCTTTGGGTCTTCTCCAGGTAAGAGTGCAATGATGTCAAGATTTACGTTTTTTCGTTGACATGTGTTCGTTGAGTGGCAAATTCACGTTTCTTTCTCCATGGTAAAATCATGGGGATTAGACATCCTTATGATGTCTATGAAAATGTTGCTGCTCGGCCACACGCCACTTGCTATTGTATTAAAGTGTAATCCATTTGGTGAAAATCTAGACACCTGTGACCGAACACATGATTAATTTGATATTTTTCAAATTCAGTATGTGGTAATATTTTATCGTTCTTCTGCAGGATAGTACTCTCATAAAATCCCACCTAAAGGTTAAAAATGAATCCACCTAAAAAACTCAAGCGTATAGTGGGTAAATATGAGTTGGGGCGGACTATCGGGGAAGGAACCTTTGCAAAAGTCAAGTTCGCACGAAATACTCAGACTGGAGAACCAGCGGCTATCAAAATCCTAGACAAAGAGAAGGTTCTTAAGCATAAGATGGCTGAACAGGCATGGATTTTAACTATTTGGAGTTTGTAGATTATAGGTTTAAAGGGGAATGGTATTCTAATGAATTTTACCTTTTCTTTGGCAGATAAGGCGGGAAGTAGCAACAATGAAGCGGATAAAGCATCCAAATGTGGTCCGTTTGCATGAGGTCTTGCATCCTGCTTCTATGTGTTATTTTTGGAGTATTGTATCTTGGGCTAAATATGGAAACTATGTTAATATATTGCTTTATCCATTCCATATGTTATTTGCCTGCCATTGATAATTTTATTTACTTTCAGGTGATGGGCAGCAAGACAAAGATATTCATTGTCTTGGAGTTTGTTACTGGAGGAGAGCTGTTTGACAAAATTGTATGTCAATTCTGCAAAACATCATCATTTGCTTGTAATTGGATTTCAAATTTGAATTCACAAAAAACTCGTAAACCACAGTTTGGCGATGCAAAGGGACAAGCTAAGAGTAAATTGCCTTGGCTTTTATGTCACAATTTTTTTTTTGGTTGTAGCTGAAATTTATTTATTCTTTTGACGTGATTTTTGTAAATTTGATTTCCTTAGTTCTGCAACATTTTCCTGTTGATTTGAACTGAACCAAAGTATTTATATTATGAAGGCAAGGAACAGGCGAATGAGAGAGGATGAAGCCCGAAAGTACTTCCAGCAGCTGATAAATGCAGTTGACTATTGCCATAGCAGGGGTGTGTATCACCGAGATCTTAAGGTACACCAGTTGACTACACATCGAAAATTTGAGTCAAGAAGGGCATTACTTAATCAGATGTCATATCTGCATTCATCTTGGTGGTTTTGCAGCCGGAAAATCTCTTGTTAGATGCCTCTGGTAACCTCAAAGTTTCTGATTTTGGACTGAGTGCCCTCTCCCAACAAGTCAGGGTATGGTTTATCCTTATCATCTGTGGATTGACCATGTTTTATTTGAGAATTTCTGCTAAATTAGAGTCCGGTCCGGCAGAGCACTTTTTCTGTGGATAAAAACTAGGAAACAAGTCGAACTTGCACCACCACTGACTATATACTTCTGTATGTTTTTGTTTTTAGCTCAAACCTAATTTTCTAATTAGGTTCGAGTAGTGGTGCGTGTTAGATAGCCAATAGCCGGTACACTAAATTATCGGATCTTGAATGCATGTATCCTACGGATACGTGTAGCTGACCCCACCCAATGGAAAGTGGTCGTCTTGTATCAGAATTTTTTGCTAGATTGAAATCTAATTATGAACACGACAATAGCAAAACATACATTTTAGCCTATGAAGACGAAATGAAGATAAGTTTTTGTCCATCTCCATTATAGAGGGTGTCTTGAGTGATTTCATACCTTACCTTGATGTTTTTGCTCTTAGTGATGTTGATGGAGCACCTTTGTTTGGTGGGTTTTATGGATTATCAAGATATCAAAATTTCCAACTTCTATTTTGGTGGCAGGATGATGGTCTTCTCCATACAAGCTGTGGAACACCAAACTATGTTGCACCGGAGGTGCCATTTCTTGCTCGATGACAATATTAGATTCTTTTCTGATGCACGTGCTAACGTTTTGCTTTGTATATAGGTCCTTAACGATAGAGGATATGATGGAACAACAGCAGACTTGTGGTCATGTGGAGTCATCCTATTTGTTCTGCTTGCGAGTTACTTGCCTTTTGACGACTCTAATATTCTGAATCTCTATAAAAAGGTGAGCAATTTTCCTGCACCACCTCATTTTCTTAATCTTCTCAACTTGTTGTTTGCTTATTAGATTCTGTCTCAATATGCAGATATCAGCTGCTGATTTTACTTTCCCCCCTTGGTTGTCATTTAGCGTCAGGAAACTACTGTCACGAATCTTGGATCCAAATCCTATGACTGTGAGCATAATAATTCACTCTCTTATGTTGCAATGTTATTTGTTCAATTCTTCTTTTTCATTGCTCCATGATTCCAAATTCCCCAACTCATTGTCAAAGTCTCAAGAAACAAGCTTTACCAAAAAGTGATTATCATGTCCACGACCACTTCCCACTAACATCTCCAACCATGGAATGGAAACGAAATTGTATAAATTGTACTTTACAATAATAAATAGTGTAAAATAGGAGTTGTAAAAATTTTGGATTACAGCCATGGATTGTATCCTCAACTTCCATTGATATTCCCTCCTTTTGTTTTTTTTACAACTTCAAGAAATTGGTTGTAAATTTTCATTCTTTTGCTCAAAAGTTGTATTATACAACTTACTTTACAACTACCATTGGAGTGCTATTGTGGTTGTATATTGCTTAAAAGTTGTATATTGGTACTTTATAAACTCCCCTTGGAGTTGCTCTTAGTGGGGCAGGCCCACCAAAAACTCTATTAAATACTCAAACTTGTGATAAAAGGCACATGAAATAGTTTTATACTTTTAACACGTCCCTCCACGTGAAATTCCACGCAATTGGGAGTAACAAGAATCGAACTCATGATGACCATTTTGGTCAAACTGGCTCCGACACCATGTCAACAAACTAACCCTAATAAAAATTATTTTGTAAGCACTTCAACTTCTACAACTTTATCTTTTTCGGCTATTCCACAGCGCATCACTATTCCGGAGATTCTGGAGGATGAATGGTTCAAAAAGGACTACAGGCCTCTGGTTTTTTATGACAAAGAAGAAACTAGCTGTGATGATGTGGAAGCTGTCTTCCAGGACTCAGAAGTAAGTTTAGGATGAATACCCTGTAGCTACAGTAATACCTACTACCCCTCGTTGGAAGTCGACTCTGACATGGCTGGCTGATAATGGGTAAATGGTATTGTATTGTTTGTTTTGTTTTGTTTTGTTGTAGGGACATTGCGTGACAGAGAAGGAAGAACCAGTTGCTATGAATGCATTTGAGTTGATTGCTATGTCAAGAGGACTCAATCTCGAAAACTTGTTTGATGATGCAGAGCAGGTTTGGGTTTGGGTTCCTTACTACGTCTTTTAAAACTTTTTTTGCTGGCAATTTCTTCATTGGTAAAGGCTTCTGATAATATAGTGTTCATGTGGTAGAAAAATTTACAGAATTTAAGTTGTTCACTTGTATAAGTTGTGTTTTTTGGATCTTCGACTTGAATTTGATCACAGACGGTAATGAAAACTAACTGTGAACGGGTTGGGTTAATGCCCTCATTTTCCTGGTTGTATTCTTAATCTGGAGAATCTAGCATAAGTTGAAAATCTCAACATCTTTAATTATACCTTTTGATCTTGAAAGCTTCTTTCAAAATTACTCTTCAACTAGTTTAATTGTCTTTTATTCTGTTGTCAAATTGTTGTTCATGTTATGTTATTGTTGCAGAATTTTAAGAGAGAGACAAGGTTCACATCTCATCATCCACCCCACGAGATAATCCAGAAAATTGAAGAAGCTGCTAAGCCCCTCGGTTTTGATGTCCACAAGAAGAAGAACTATAAGGTAATATGAAATTTGTCGACAGTATAATACGCCCATTAAAATACGCCCATAGGGCATACTTGAGAATAAATGTGCAAAAAATGAAGGGGCCAACTTTGATTCAGCCAAGCTTCATTTCATGTGGATTAGTGCCTTGTCCTTTCTTTTTCAGATGAGGCTTGAAAACGTGAAAGCTGGGCGAAAGGGAAACCTTAACATTGCTACGGAGGTAAATGAAACAAAAAAAGATGAAAATTTGATTTGTCCTCTGGAAATTTTCACTTACATGTAATGGTATTAAATTAAATTCCTTCCTTTAGGTATTTCAAGTGGCACCTTGTCTACACCTTGTCGAGGTCAAGAAAGCCAAAGGTGACACACTGGAGTTCCACAAGGTACTGTACTGTACCCCATTTTATTTATTTCTCTCTTTGAATTGAATCTTTCTTGGTCTGCAGTTTATTGATGTTAGAAGTTGACGCAGGTTGATTCCTTTTATTATTTGCATGTGTTATTATTCTCCTGCAGTTCTACAAGAGCCTTTCTTCCTCCCTCGACGACGTAGTGTGGAAAACCGAGGAGGACATGGAGGCAACATAGTGAGGTGGCAACATATTTGCATGTGTTTTTGTTTCATGTAGTTGCTTTTCAGCATGAGAGGAAAAGGGTTGAATGTCAATGTCAAATTTCACATTCAAGTAAGGATATTTGATAGTGTGTGTGTGAATATTTTGGGTATGTTTGATTGTAAGATTAATTTTGATCGAATATATAATATAACGGATATAAAGAGGAAGATTGTTATTAACATCAGGATATGTAATCCTACTTGTGTTTGTTTGTTTGTTTGTTTGTTTGACAGAGAAAAAAAACACAGGATGACTTGAGCCTAAATGGCAGCCCTAATAAGGAATAAAATTCAAAAACAAAATCAAAGAACAAAATCGTAGTCCTAATCAAGAAACTCGAAATCAAAATTTGTTGGAGTCAAAATTGAGGAGGACAATGAAATTAAATCTCAGCCTTATTTGAAATCAAAATCATTGCCATGAACTTGAATCACAGAGGAGGATCATGAAATCGAAGCTACAAACTCGAGCCTTGAGGGCCCTAATCGATTGAGGAGGAGGACAATGAAATCCACGAAGAAGGAGGAGAACCACAAACTCGAGCTTGATTCGCGGCCACGAACTCGAGCTTCAAACGAAAATGGGAGGACCACGATGGCAATGAGAGGAGGATGCGGCGATGGTAATGAAACGGTGATGAGAAGCCTTCCGAATACCGAGTAAGGGGGGTGTTACTCATTGTCACATGCTTTTGTTGGATTAGAAGCCCTTAGGATAGTGTTTTCGGAGTTTATTTTACACACCAAACACCGGAGATTATAGTCCATCTCAGATATATAATACTATCCGGCATCCCAAATCTGCAAATCAAACACGCCCTGTTGAAATTTATCTTAACAGTTAAGACGCTTTCGAAACGTGGACCGCACACTGACTCATCTTATGTCGAGTGCATATTAATCACGCATACTCTGATATCATATTAAGGAATTAATTTTACCAAAAGATAAAAAAGCCCGTCAATTATATTTATTTTAACACGCCGTTTATATATATAGGGAATTCAATTGTTTTGACTTGAATACTCTTTTAACCGGCGGGAAATTAAAGAAAAAAAAACTAGTAACTCAAGAACATGAATTTAGTAACTGCTGTAATGTAAATGGCACATTAATAGCTCAAATTAATAAACCGCCAAATATGCATGAGATAATAATAGCAAACAACGCCACAACACAACAAATTTGATTTGATTTGATTTGATTCCTCAGATCAAAGACCATGGAGAGTGAAACTCTGCGGCTAGAGTTGGTATCCAAAGGAACCATCAAGCCATCAAAACCAACCCCAGAACAGCAGAGGACCCTGAATCTCTCCCTCTTAGATCAATTTTCCCCACGGGTATATGTTCGAATCATCTTCTTCTACCTCAACGGGGAACTTAAACCCAAAGAGCTCAAGAAATCACTGTCCGAATCTTTGTCCTACTACTACCCTTTTGCTGGAAGGATCAGAATGGATGGTTCCATTGAGTGCAATGATGAAGGTGTTCGATTCATTGAGGCGCATGCCAGATGCGAGTTATCCCATGTCTTGATGAAACCTCAAGTTGAAAAAATGACCCATCTCTGTCCCATTTCAGGTGAAGAATCCCTCAATGGTTCAGAAATCGACAGCATGGTTCTCATTCAAATGACTACATTTGAATGTGGAGGAATAGCCATTGCCACCTGCTTCTCACATAAGATGGCTGATGCACAGAGCATCGCTACATTTATGAAAGATTGGGCATCCATAAACCGGGATCCCAGCATTGTTCTATCCCCTCCTCAATTTAGTGGAGCATCCCTCTTCCCGTTCCCGTTCCCGTTCCCGGTGAATGATAACAACAAGACTACATCATCAAAACCCATGTCTGCGAATGCAAATTGTTCAACAAGGAGGTTTGTATTCGATGCCTCAGAGATAGATAGTCTAAAGACAATGGCGAAAGTGTTGCACCCAACTCGATTTGAAGTCATTTCAGCACTAATTTTTAAATGCATATTATCGGCATCGAAGAGCTTAGGAATTATTCCCCAGCCTGACATTTTGAATGTTATAGTCAACATAAGGAAGAGGATGAAACCACCATTGTCAGAACATCACATAGGGAACTTTGCACTGCACAATCTGGTAAAGGTTGGTGGTGGTGATAAGGAACCAGAGTTGCATACCTTGGTTGGTTTACTCAAGGAAGGAATGGATGAGTTTAGTAAAAAGAAGTTCAATGAAGAGGACACCGCATATCGGCGATCTGCAAAAATACATGAATGCTACAATGAGTTGGAACAGTTGCCAAGTATCAAGCAAGGACATATGCTTCTTTTTAGTGGTTGGTGCAGGTTTCCATTTTATGAAGTCGATTTTGGATTTGGGAAGCCGGCATGGGTAAGTACTCTTCCAAGCCCAACAAAGAACTGTATCTTTCTGTGTGACACCGCGATAGGTAATGGAATAGAGGCATGGGTGACTCTGGAAAATCAAGTCATGGCCAAGTTCGAGTGCGATCAAGAGCTTCTCACATTTGCCACGCCGAACCCTAGTCCCTTGAAAATCAAAGGAGAAGATTGCTGACTAAAGGACTTAGAACTTAACCCTACCCTTTTGTTAACTAGGCCAAACCACAAATGAACAAGTATCTCCAGATATATATATATATATATATATACACACACTAAACATGCATGTCAAAGTTTCAAACCCCAAGAAGAGTGCCCATAGCCAATAATTTATTAGTGGTAAACAAAAGAATATGCCATATATTATTAAAAGCGGCTGCAAATCTAAAATGCTGATATGAATGCTATTCAAAGTATAGTGCAAAACAGTATGTAATGCCCCAAGCTGATGAAAGCTTATAAACATTATGGGGAGACTATAAACAGTACCTGGTTAGTCACTTTTATGATACTGGAGTTTAAAAGAACTCGATAGTTAAGCGTAATTGCGTGATCGGTGACCTCCTGGGAAGAAGCAGTTGTCGATGCCTATAACTCAACTTCCGTGGCGGTGTTGCAAAATGAAATCAACTCATTCGCACCAAGGGAAATATTGAAAAATCAGAGAAACCCACAAATGACAGTCCATACTGAAGATCCTTAAATAAATGTGATCTGATGACTCCGGTTGGGAAACTCCAAGCTTACCTTGAAGTGCTTCAGGTGCATTGCACAGTCCAGTCAGTCATCTGATTTTCCTCTTCTCGGATGACAAAGAACGTAGGAGGTTACTTTATCTGATGTCCCTATCTACTCCCACTCTAAGGTGCACTTGTTCATTCAAGATGAGGCCCCAAAAGAGATGAACCCTCTAGAGCATCGGTGACTGTATTGTACCGAATATGAATACTAGGCAAGTCAGCTTACCAATAGTCTGCACACGAACAAACTCCATCCTTAAAATGATGAAAACGGTTAACGTCCCTGACAATTATCTCCCTGTTCTCAAGTTTCGATATGAACTTGGCAGCTGAATGACAGTTGACACATGCTCGAAGATTCTTAATTATTCTAAGGGTAGTCCCAGGTGGGGTGCTTATGAGCCCAAAAGCAATTGCTAGCCTCTCACTGTGATTACAAAGGCTATCCTCCATGTCTTCCTCATTCAGGTCATGCAGTACAGATTCTGTATCCGGGACAAATCCAGCACCCTTCAATCTCCTCTCCAAATCAGCAAGCTCCTTCACAATCTCTTTGAATCGTGGATGTGACTTGTCTCCAACATGAAATACATGAAGCTTCCCATCAACTTCAATCAGGCTGTATCCCAAATCCTTGCTCAATCCTTTCTCCTTCATCAACTTGCGCACTTCTGATACTTGATTCCACACACCGGCCGAAGCGTAGAGATTTGACAGCTGGACATAGTGGCCTATATTCCGAGGATCGATCAAGAAGAGCTGTTCTGCAGCATATTCTCCCAGTGCTACATGGCGATGGATCTTGCAAGCACTCAAAAGGGCACCCCAGACAGTTAGACCTGGTTGAATAGGCATACATGTTATGAAGTTGTAGGCATCATTTATGTATCCTGCACGGCCAAGAAGATCAACAACACATGCATAATGCTGGTGGCGAGGCTCAATTCCATAATCTATCATGCTGTGGAAAAAGTCCCAACCCTCTCTTACAAGACCAGAATGCTTACATGCTGTGAGGAGGCCAAGAAAAGTGACATCATTCGGCCAGACTCCAGCGCGATTCATTGCGCAGAAAAGATCAATAGCTTCGTTTCCCTGACCATGCAATGCAAATCCCATCATCATAGCACTCCACATGACAACATCCTTATCGTCTGTTCGGTCAAAAACAGCCCTGGCCAAGTCCATGTTTCCACATTTTGCAAACATGTCGACGAGGGCAGTATTGACAAATAAATCGTTACCGTAGCCACTGCTATTAATAATATAACCATCAATCCATCTTGATAATTCATGTGAACCTGCTTGAGCACAAGCTGAAATGGCAGCGGTTACAGTGATAGAATCAGGCTCCACATTTTTAGCAATCATTTCCTTGAATAGTTCCACAGCTTCAGATGCGTAACCATTCTTAGCATAACCGGAAATCATGGCATTCCACAAAATCAAATGGGGATTAGCCACCAGATCAAATAAGGACTTAGCCGCCGCCACCTGCCCACATTTTGCATACGACGCTGTAAGCGAAATAAGCAAGTCCTGCTCAAATTCGAGGCCCATCTTAATTATGCAGCCATGGACAGACCTCCCTTGTTCCAAATCCTCCACATCAGTATAAGCCCTTAAAACACTCACCAGAGTGATCCAGTCAGGCTTCGCATCTGCCTGCCTCATTTCTTTGAAGGTCCTCAGAGCCTCAATTGCATGTCCATGCTGTGCATAAGCTGATATGATGGAAGTCCACGAGACAATGGTCCTATCATCCATACAATCAAAGACAACCTTGGCACGATCAATTCTATCACATTTTGCATATAAGGCAACAAGCCCATTTTGCAGAAACACATCACAATCAAACCCATACCTAAATATTTGCCCATGAACAGCCCTACCCATCCCAAGCAACCCCATTTCTCTACAAGCTTTAAGCACGTAAGGAAGAGTAAACGGATCCGGATGCACTTCAGTCCATTGCATTCTCAAATACATTTCAGCAACATGACTAAACATATTACACATATTATAACACCTAATAATCGCATTCCATAGAAACACACCCGGGTCAGAAAATTCATCAAACACCTTCCGTGCATACAGAATCTCGCCAATGCCCGCGCAAACATTGATCAATTTAGTGATCAAGAAGCCGTTTTCACGTAGCCCGGATACAAGTAATTGGGCATGGAGTTGATTCAGATGGCATGTAGTGGTCGAGTTGTCGAGAAGCGAAAAATAAAAGGAATCAGTACCAGAGGCGTGACAGGCGTCATGATAGTTTGCAATTGCATGCACCCTTTCGTTCTCGAAGCTGTTTGGGGAATCTAGACGCTGAGCAAGGGGCGAATGATTCCTCCTGCTCTGCGACAGAGTGATCAAGGTGGGAAATTTGAAAGAGACTATCGAACCGACGTCTAGCCGTCGAAAATCTCGACGGAAGGCGGAGAGGTAATACAGAGAAATGGAGACGACGGTTTTGTGAAGCTGAAGGGGAGCCATTTGATTTGCGTTCCCCAACGATGTCGTTTTCCACTGATAGAATGGCGGGAATAGGGAATTAGGGATATAGATGAAACGATACAGTTCGAGCTCGGCTTCTGATTCGGCTCGAAAAAAGTTCGAAAAGCTCGATTTGAGTAGAGCTCGAACTCGATAAAAAATCTCGTTAGCCTAATAAGTCGAACGATTTAATAAGTTTTTTAATTTTTTTTATAATTTTATATAATTAAATATCGGACAGGCTAATTGACCTCCACTTTTACCTCTACTTTTTTCAACTTTTATTCTACAATGTTTTGAGACGATCCGAACGGTGGATGCGTAGAAAATGACATTCTAAGACA
>JAOWBR010180862.1:0-10723 GCA_028571145.1 Dionaea muscipula
TCCCTACTTAGGCAACCGAAAGCGGTTCTCAAGCCTTAGGTGATATTGCTTGGCTCATTTTCAGGTGATAACAACTGAGTTATCTACTCCATTGGAGATGCTCTAAGTGTCAAATCCCTGTGTATTTTCCTTGGTGTTAAGGCTTAATAAAGCCCAAAAAATACCCAATAATGCTCAATAAATGCAAGTTGCTCAAGAAGGTCCAATAGGTGTAAGAGCATCCTCATTGTATCCACTAAGTCTTATTTTAGTGTCATATGTTAGTCACATGGTAAATTTTTTTCAAAAAGTAGTTGTCTTAGAGCATCTGCATTGGAGCTGTTAGTGTAAAATAATTGTCAGTATTTAGTCAGTTAGCCTGTAAAAAGTAATTTTAGACACTACATTGGATATGTTAAATTGCTCTTTAAAATTGTCAGATGTTAAAATTTTTGTTAACTGTAGCAAACATTTTAGCCAGCCAGATATATTTTTCCAATGTAAAATGCATTAACTCATTTACTTTCAATTAATATATTGTTTACATATTGGTCATAATCAACTCTCAAAACCTTTATCTGTATCCAATATCTAGTAACCCATAAACCATTAATTATTTAATATAAAGGTATTAAATTTAACTAATTGGTTAACATATCCATTGTATATACACAACTATTCATAACTTGAAATTAGATAGAAGTTCTTTTTTTATTTAGGTGGACAAATTTAATTAGAGTGACTAATAGTCACTCCAATAAGGATGCCCTAACTGTGACCAGTCAAATAGCCACTTAAAATGGACTTTTCCAACAAAAAAAAAAAGGTCATAGCATTAATTATTTTATTTACAATTGCTATCAAAGCAATTTACTTTCTGTATATTAAACCTGGAAATAGAAAAATAATATTTAATGTAATTGATAAAATAGAAGAGCATTAAATTTAGCTAGTGATTTAACATGTCTATTATGGATACTATTTACTCATTAACTAAAAGTTACATAGGGGAGATAGGTGAACAAATTTAATTAAAGTGACTAAAAATTAACATCTAATTTTTAGTCACTCCAATATGGATGCCTTTATCCACTGTAACAGTAGCAAGAAGTAAAAAAAGAAAAGAAATACAATCAGTCTAGCACCTTGTGTGTGGGTCGTGAGTTGGTTGGTGAGAAAAGTTGGGGCTCATAGCAAATTTGGAGTTTTAACACGGCGGAAGCCAATTAGAGCATGTATAATAGTACATTTCCTTCCTCTTCTCGTTATTTATCTATTTAATTTTCATTCACATTCAAACAATCATTAAATAATATTCTTATCATTCATCCGTTAAAAGTCTCTAAATTTTCACCCTCATCAATCCACATATCTATTTTTTTATGTTGATTTTGAGTTTTTATCTCAAATCATTATATAATATTCTCATTATTTATCCATCTAAACTCAAAAATTTTCATTCACACTTAAATAATCGTTATACAATACTTCCACTATTCATCCTCAAAAAATATCTAAAGTTCTCTGTATGTGCATGCTCTTACTCAAATCATGAGCTATTAACGAGAGGTTCTTTGCACACATACCAAGTGTGCAGCCCCTTAAAACAATATTTATTTACTATTTTTTTAGATTCAAAATGGTAAATAAATACCGACAAAACGGTAGATATCGACCGGAGTTGTTCCGTCCATATAAAGGTGTATGCAAAGAAATTAGTCTATTAATGGCATGAATTATTTATTGTTGGGAAAAAGTTTTTATCGTAAAAATAGATAGTTTGTATGTAAAAAATTTTATGAGACTAAAACAATTTACCTAAGAAAGATTAGTAAGATGGAGAAACAACCTATAATATTACTCATTTTCTATAGAATAGATTAAAAGTAGAGGTAATTTAATTTATTGCCGATACTCTAACTCGTTATCTACATTCTTGCGGCAAAACATGACGAGCAGTAGCAGCCAGACCAACAAAAAAAAAAAAAAAAAGGTCCAATCAGGAGGACTATCATACCCCCTTTGTCATGACAGTATCCGTACGAATCACTTCATCTCACGTCTTCCTCGGTCGTCTTGATTACTTCATTATTTACTTAATTATTAGTTCTATTTTAGCATTTTTTTTTAGAAAAAAAGAAGCATCTTACTTTAGCATCTTCTTTTAGAAAAGAAAAAACATTTTATATTAACATCTTTTTTTTTTTTTTTTTATATCAAATGAGGTAAGGAATCTATCACGTTGAGCTTACCCATAAGATAGTTTGTCTATTTATGGGGACCTTTGACCCTATTGTTTTGGAAAAAACAAAAACTTAAATCGGTTCTTAATTCTTCTGTTTTCAAAAGTCTTTTATATATATCTCCCTAAATACTCAGGTGTGTGGGTTGAAGATTTACGTCTATAGAGTACGTTGAAGATCGTGGGAGGAGGTTTTACGAGCACCTGATAATAAAGAGTTTTAAAATGTTTTTTACAATCAAATCCAAATTAGTAAATCATGGTCTCCCCAATGGGAGAAGAATTAGTCAGTTTTCTTCTCTGCATCAATATCCCTTTCTTGGTCTTTAAAGATCCAAAATTGATTCCATCATCGTGGTCCTTTTAGCTTTGTATTTTTTTTGTATTTTTTTTTTCAGTTTTTAATAATTGTAGGTTACTTTTACAAGACTTCATCATATTTTAAAATGTAAAAAAAAGTATGTATTAATATGATTTGATTTAACGGTCAGGATACATTATCCTTCCTATAACTGGAAAATGCTGATTTCACTCCAACGAGCCAACGAGGAGGAGACAAAGCCCTGAAAATGCACTGAATCCTGTAGGCTCCGTTCAGTACGCTCCGACCCGATTCAATTTCATTCAATCTGATTCAATCCGATCCGAATCAACCCGACGTACGTATCATCAGATACTCTTTTGGGAAGGTGGAGAAAGCAGAAGAAGATTTTGCTCAAGCAAAGATTAAAGAGATGGGGGCGGAGCAGCTGCTACCGGAGACGGACATTGCTAACGGGAAGCCGTTCGAGGATGAAGCTCCGGTGATTTTGGGATTGCAGCCCGCCGCCCTCGTCGACCACGTTGCCCGCGTCGATTGGTCCCTCCTCAATCAAATCCCCGGCGACCCCGGCGGCTCCATTCCTGTAAAAGAATCTCCCTTCAATTCCAATTCGATTGAATCGAATTCTTATGCTTCATTGATTCCTCGTCTCTGTGTGTGTGTGCGTGTGTGTGTTTTATATCGAGTTTCTGCCTTGATGTCCGTCTGCATACGTGCGTGGGGTGGGGTGGAGTGGAAGTGGAAGTGGGAGGTGTTGGGTAGAAAAAGAGAGCTCTGGTTTTGGTAAATGGGCATCATCTTTTTCGCTGTTGGGACCATTGGCGCCTCCAATGGGCTCTCTGTTTGGCTTAAATGCACTTTTTGTGGGAGCTTCATACCTCATAAAGTTTCTCATCGTGCATCCCAATAATCCCATATGTTAGTAATATATAATATGCTTGGGTCCGCTATGACCATTATAAGCTTGATCTTTCTATAGATGCTGCTACCATTAATATTATTATGACTCCTATACACCCGCCCTGCGTGATTGGGTAACGAATACTTTTGGTTCATAGTATTGTTATTGCCCGCAAGATCCGTTTGTTTTGTAAATCGATCTAACAGTCTTTGTTTTATAAATTGAACATACGGGTCTTTGTTTTGTAGATCTAATAAACTAGTGGTGTATCTGATTAATTTTATTGGTAACATTGTGCCCACAAGTATGGAACATATAGCATTGTACTTAAAGTTGGGCTCTACTAGTGTTTAACTAGGATTGTACCGTGTGACTTGTGGGTTCCCTCAAGTCACAGATAGTGAGATCATACAAGATGATTTGTTCAGAAGCTAAGAACTTGGATCATCTCTAGGGGCCACTGACTTGTTAAAAGAATCCAATATATATATGTATATATATATGCCTCCCCTCAAACCATTGATGCAATCTACTGAATTCTCAAATAATGAGTTCCCAATAGACTAAGAACCATGACTTCATTGGTTTCATTGTCCAAGTTAGAGTCTATGCATGACTCAATTTATATGATTGATTGCCTTCCCAGTGACAATGTTAACAAGATTGTTTTGGGCATTGATTTCCTCTGTTGTCATATAGAGATATTAACAAGTATCATACTTTTTTTTTTTGGGTAAGTTTGAAAATAATCATACTTTGTGATAAGCTGATACATTTTACTTCATCATCCTGGGTAGGTTGCATATGATGAGCTTGAGTGTATATTGAATGAGGTGAAAACCCATATTGTTTCTACCCCTGAGGATACATCTCCAGTTAAGACAATGGCTGGCGGTAGTGTTGCCAATACTATTCGTGGGCTTGCTTCGGGCTTTGGAGTGACCTGTGGGATAATTGGAGCCTATGGGGATGATGAGCAAGGCCATCTCTTTGTGAGTAACATGAGCTCCAGGGAAGTAAATTTATCAAGATTGAGGATTAAGAAGGGGCCTACCGCTCAGGTTAGTTCTCGCCTCTATGAATTCTCGAATTCTATTGCTAGGATAATACTATGCTTTACATCCTTCCCCCCTGTTCTGGATAGACAAAGATGAATATCGATGCGTTGGTAACTTGAAATACCATTGGCAGTGTGTTTGCCTTGTGGATGAACTTGGAAATCGGACAATGCGGCCGTTTCTCTCCAGTGCAGTTAAAATCCAGGTGAATACTGCATAAGATACTCTCTCTCTCTCTCTCTCTGGTCACTGCTTACTGCTTTCTACTGTTACTGCTAGAAACCTTGTTTTTGTACATAATCAATGACCTGCAATATAAATGCATTGCCTAGGCAGATGAATTAACAAGAGATGATTTCAAGGGTTCAAAGGTAAGATAATTCTTTCTAAATCCTATCTTTATTCTCAATCCCTTCTCGTATTCCTCCGCCTCCATTACTCATATCTCTGTTGACAAGAGCTCATTTTTTTTTTTCCCCTTTTCTTTTCATTTTTTTATGGCTGTTACTTCACTCCTAAACAAGTGGTTGATCTGAAACCATGTTCTGTCATGAGATGCTGTTTTAGGGATGTGCAATTACATATTAGACAGCAAGATGCAAACTCATTGAGCTTTCGTGGTTCATGTTGTTGTGATCAAAGTGATCTTGTGATTCCTTGTAGCTCCAATCAAAGTGATCTTGCAATTCCTTGTAGCTCCGAATCCAACTCACCAACATACCAACAGATATTTGTCTTTTACAGTGGCTGATATTGAGATACGCAGTACTTAATCTGGAAGTTATTCGTGCGGCTATTCGGATTGCCAAACAGGAACAAGTTTTGATCTCTCTTGATTTGGCCAGCTTTGAGGTAATCTCCTTAGTTCCCAGAGATTTGGTCGTTTACATAGAAAGTTAGATACTAGAATAGCGTTCACATCCTTCAACTCAAAGGAAGAAGAAAACTCGGGATAACCTTCTGCAACTGTCTTATGCCCCTTTGTGGGTTTTTCTGATGAGAGATTTGCCTTTCTGTCCAAGAGACTTCAAGGAAAGGGGACGTTTTTATGTATTAGTAAAGGCAGAAAGGAAAGGTTTATACGTTCTAAGTTTCATACTTCAAAAAAAAAAAAAAAAAAACACGAGATATAAACCTCTATCCCGCTTTTTTAGTTGTATTAATGAACTATGTTGGTTGGTTTTGTTGTCACCTTGTAACTTAATTTGCACAGATGGTTCGCGACTTTAGAGCACCTCTTCTGCAGTTGCTCAAGTCGGGGGATATAGATCTTTGTTTTGCCAATGAAGATGAAGCCACAGAACTGCTAAGGTAACTTTTGAGTCATGATCCAGCAATACTAATAGGTCATCCCTCAATGAATTTCTGCTAAAGAGTAGTTTGATTTCAAAGTATTATTATTTCATTTATCTTCTTGTGAACATTTGCCAAGTCAATCTCAGGGAGGGATTCATTCTCCTTTATATGATATATGGTTTTCAGGGGTGAGGTTGATTGCAGCCCAGAAGCAGCCATTGATTTCCTGGCTAAATATTGTCGATGGGCTGTCGTGACATTGGGGTCTAATGGGTCCATTGCTAAGCATGGAAATGAGGTCAGTGAATGACTAGAGTGAGTGATGGTACATTTATGTTTGGTTGTGTTTCTTCCATTTATGAAACTAAACTTTCCTGGTCCTGGTCCTGGTCGTGTAGGTTGTACAAGTTCCAGCTATAGGGGAGGCGAAGGCGGTTGATGCCACCGGAGCAGGAGACCTGTTTGCAAGCGGCTTTCTGTATGGGCTGGTTAAGGGACTTTCGCTGGAAGAGTGTTGCAGGATCGGTTCATGTAGCGGTGGCTGTGTCATTAGATCCCTCGGCGGAGAGGTCACGCCTGATAACTGGCAATGGATGTACAAGCAAATGCAGATTCAAGGGCTCCCTCTTCCCATCCTTGATGCATAATCCCCTCATTATGATTGAAAATGGCATAGGCTTGGCTTTAGGGACCCTTGTGTGATTGTCATTGTGAACCCCTTTATTCTTCAAATGAAATTGACTTGCCAAAATCAATCCACCAAGTGGCAAGAGCCATCTCTTCAAATATTGCTCAGTTAAGACACAGGCCGCATACAAGTAAAAAAATATCCGGCAAAGGATAATCTAAATTTGGTCCATCGACATCCATATCCTACTATCTCTTTGTTTCTGCAAGTCATGAAAGTAAAGCAATCAAGTAAAAACCACAAGGGGAAATCGCCATCGCCATCACCATCGCCGACTCAAATCTCCATGGGAGCGGCAGCTTGGTCAGCAGCAGCAGGAGCATCCTGGTCTTCAGGAGCAGCAGCATCTGGTTCAGCAGCAGCAGGAGGACCTTCCTCCTCTGCTATCTCATAAGAACTTATCAGGTCATCTATTGCTTGCTGATCCAGTATTTGAAATGGCTCTCCTACCCCTAGCACAGCGATTGTGCATGTCGAGCTCTTGAGCTTCTCGCCCTGCAAGGTTTCCTTTATAGCAAAGATTGCATGTCTGATCAGCTCCTCCCGCGACGCATCCATGAAAATCTCGAATTTGCGTTCCAGGTATGTCTTTGCAGCTTGAGAGCGAGAACCGATGGCAGAAGCCTGATATTCAAAGTAGTTTCCACTGGGGCAGTTGTAATAGAGGTGAGCACCAGATTCATCCAAGCCACCTACCAATAGGCCAACACCATAAGGCCTCTTCCATGACCGCTGTGTGCATACCTTTTCAGAGAAAGATCAAATTTCATTTTTTGCATAAGCAGACACAAAGTCATTTGAGGAAATGAAAATGACTCATCACTTTGGCCACCACAATTTCTATTGTTGCAGCGAGGCCCTATCAGCCAGTTGGCAATGGGAATTCGAGGGAAAACATAGTCTTGGACGGAGTCAGTCAAATCAAAGTAAGCTTACACAGAAGGACAAACCATATGAAGATCTCTAACATACCGCGGTGCTCTTCATGAAGGAAAACTCTAAAACACAGGACATGGTCATATTTCTAGGGAGTCAATACTATGACCCTGTTTGTTTTACGGATGGGATAGTGTGGGATAATTAGTGAAGAGGGCTAAGAAGAGGGATAAGAAATGATGGGATAAGAAGAGGGATAGGGAATGATGGATAATAATTTTACAAACTTGTTTGTTTTGCGGATAAAAATCGGCGGGATAAAAATTTTGACCTACGTTGACCTACGTTAACCGGAATCCGGCCAGCCGCCGGAAACTAGCCAAAATCTGGCCGGAATCCGGCGGTCAACTGCCGGTCAACGGTATTGACCGACAGCTTCCTTATCCCACCTCCGATGGGATAATGAAGTAACACCCCCTTCCCATGGTACTTGGCTATCCCACCATGGAAGGATAAGGGGGTGATGGAATTTGTCACCATTTTTTACCCACAACAAACAAGGGATAAGGAAGCGGCCGGACTACTTAGTCCGATCCGGCCTCTTTATCCACCAAATAAAGAGGGCCAATGCTGATATTACATTTTAGTACTTTTGTCAACAGGAAAAATAGCCTGATACTTCCCTGAAAAGAACCCTTCACTCCTGATTAGAAAAAAGAGGTCACAACCCTACCATACAAGGCTTGCCTTGGGGTGGCTTACATTCTAGGGAGGGCAAGGAGTAGGAAACTGATTGAATAAAAACTAAAGCAGAGTCATTTTAAAGCAAAGAGGAAGAATTGAGGACTCTCAGTAAGAGATCTTCTGCATAAAGTACAGAGTTTAGATCTAAGTTGGCTTCATGAAGGTTGATGATAAGACCTGGTTTACAGTGAATGATTAGACACGCTGCAGTTTAGAAGTTTAAAGACGAGAAAGAAACTAGGTCTACATAGTTTTTTGAAAATATTTAATCATTAGCCAAAAACATAGATTGGCTGAATAACCCCTTATGGGCAGTTAACAATAGTGGTAGAGTAATAGTGAGGCTGAAACTTTTAGTTATCATACCGTTCAAGATATCTCACTCACTTACGTCTAGAATTACTAGCTCATAAAGCATTTTCAGCTACATATACGGTGTATAAGCTTTTATAAACATTTTATCTGAAATATGCTAGTCCAACATTTTTTTACACTAGTTGACTTCAAGTTTCACCATTTCACTACAACATTATCTACCAATAAGCAAATACCAGGGAAACTCAACATGAAAAATGACATGCTTAGCAATCTACATATTAGATGCATCTACGATCATTTTCTTAGCAAGCCGGAAAAAGGAAAGACGGCCAGCTCAATAACTTCTTTCGATAGATGACCAAAGTAGCACCCATCTGAACATTCTGAAAGCATAAATTTCAATCCCATCAATACAAATTTCGCAAATCGAATAGTTTTAGACCCTATAACCAGCTATTCAATAATTTCTCGAGCATAAGCCCAACTCGAGTAAATCACAATGTCACAAAGATCCTTTCTTTCTCAAAAATTCTGCAGCACAGTATAACCATGTCCAGTAACCACTTTGTCCACCTGATTTCATACTAAAAATTGTCTAAAAACATTTCTCAAATGTCTTTTGTGTAGTGATTCAGCATCCTCCATGGTCCTTAATGTGGAATTGATGCACCAAATGAACCATACATCACCTGTAAACCCCCACGCAAATCCAATATATTCTCAAATAATCTAAGCCTCTGCGCTTGAAGAAGGGTTAACTCACTTTGTCAGCAACCCCTTTTCCGTTGACCATAAGGTCAAGGGTTCCGACTCACTCTCTTTGTCCCCCTACCCCTCTTTGAAAACCTAAAAACTAACGCACACTTGATCCACGAACAACTAACCTCCAATTCCGCAGTCCATACACCAAAGGAAACCCTAGCTTCTAATAATAATCAAAAATTATTATTTGCAATTTGAACTTCGAAATCCATAGAATAAACTTGAAATCGGATATCGAACCTGAGCTTTATCAGCGAGCTGGACGACCAGACGGCCGACGGGGAGAGGAGACTCATAAGCGAAGTTGTAGTTAATGCACTCGGACCTCATATATCGGGACAAAACCCTACCGTCGGCGGTGAGGCCAGCGATGGCTACGCCGACATGGTCGTCGACCTTGAAGATCTTGCGCTGATGAGAGGAGAGTTCCGATTGGGCCTTGTTTACGCACCCCAAGACGACGTAGTTCTTGGATCGGAGACCGATCGCTGCGGAGCCCTGCTTTACCGCCTCCATGGCATACTCGACCTGGAACAGCCGCCCCGCCGGGCTCCACGTCGTCACGTCGGTGTCGTACTGGTTCCTGAACATCGTTGCCGCCGGCCGCCGGTTCCTCTGCTTGAAATGGGAAAACTTGCCACCTCCTCTGCAGATGTGTATGCACTTTCCGTGGATATTCTGGTGATGGAGCTGCAGATTTTTCAAAGCCTTTTGGAGAGATTGAGAGGTGGAGGGTTTGTCACTGACTCACTGTGTCATTCTGGGAAAGCCAAAGGCAAGGGTAAAGATGATTCAAAACGATGCGTTTTTTAATAGTAAGGGGAAGTTAGTATTTCTTTTCTCGTTATAGATCATGGAAGTAAACTATTATTAATAATAATTAATAATAGAAAGTAGTTTAAGATTTGAAACTCTCCTTAAAAAATATCTCGGAACAACTGTTGGAGGAAAAAAAAAAAATATTAGTGGTTAGATCCCTAATTACCTAAACCCTAATAAACTCTAAATTTTTTATATTTTATAAGATAATTAATATTATTTTTGCACCTGAAAAATCCCGGAGGCGATCTACGTCCAGAACCCTCTGAGGGTAAATACCAAAGTCCCGATCTGATCGACGGAGTGGGCCCGGTCGGCTTGGGGAAGGAGTGTGAGAGAACCTGAGAGGGCAAGAGCAAACAAGTCAGAGAGTACCCCGAGGTGTGACCCCGGGGAGACCGCTCCGATCCTTAAGTCAGCACGTGTCTAAAATGACCGGTAATTCCTGCGTGCGAAGAGATCCGGAAAAAGCAGAAAAAGAGAAGGAGAACAGTCAAGAGGAGTTGGACAAGGTGGATTAGGATAGACAAGAGGACGAGAGTCACCGCGCGAGCACACGATGGATGGAAGGCAAACCCAAGCGAAGCGAGGACGGACCGAGCGAGGCCGAGTCGAGAAACGGCCAAGGTGGCCGAGCAAGTCGGTAGCGAGCAAGCAGTGTACCAGGTCGATACCGAGCAGGCAGTGGTAAGGGTACCGAACAAGGATACCGAGCAAG
>JAOWBR010180873.1:0-10721 GCA_028571145.1 Dionaea muscipula
TTGTTGGACTCCACATATTCCTTCATTCCCTCTATTTTCATAGAGCAAGCATACGTTGTATTCACATTTCGTTTATTGTGGTGGGTTCTACTATGTTCGATTGTGTGATGTTCCATGTTTACATGCATTACATAGTACATACTAAAACCTTGATGTCGATGTTGATTTATAACCTACTATGGTAGAACCTATATATCTAAGCTATAGTTCCATTATGATTAGTTATCGTGTAACCAAATGACAGGTCAGCATAAGTCTTCCGGTCAGGGGACACCATATAAATTTGATTGACCTGAACTTGAATAAATTAAAAGTGACTCGAGATAGTCATATTGATGTTCACCTAATATTGATTCAGATATCCAACTCAGGGTTTCGACTACTGGTTCTCAAATGGAATGCACGTCAAACCAAATGCCACAATGGCAAAATAATCAAATGTCACAACAACTTAACAATGCTTCTAGGCTCAAAAGATAAAAAAAAAAATATATTTGGTGAACCTCTTCTTTACTGAATTCTATTGAAAGAGTTGAACAATCACATTTTTCAAAAGTCGTGCATTTACCTGTGAAGGTTTGAAACTGCACATCGAGTATGCATTGTTGGATTTTGCATTATACCTAACCAAACTATGTCTTTTGACCATGTGGTTGGCAACATGGATTCTTCAACCCCATTTTTTTCCATTATGCATGCATGTATACCATTGGGTTGATAAGTAGAGAAAGAACTTGATAATCTACCAATTTCTTCATAATTTGAAACATAGTCTCTCTACTTTTGCAAAGTGGAAATAATTGGGAGATTTCAGTAGTTGTAGCTGCAGGTCCTGACAAACAACCAACTAAGGAGACCGGGTAAGTGTTATCTGGAAATATGTTGTTTTATAGGAGTATTCACTACCAGATTTATCTGAGTCGGATTGTGGGCATTTACATGGTGATCTCTGATGAAATGTTTGATTTGTTGTTTCCTCTTAGTCGATTTATATATGTATATTGCTAAATTATCATTTTACTGTCTGCATCAGCAGAATGGAAGCAGCTAGGCGTCTCTTGAGTAGGTTTCAACTTTCAGAATCACACAAGGAAAGGAGGCAGTCGGACATCTGGATGACCTGCTAAGTTATTATTTTTGTTTTGGTAATAGTCAACAAAACGTCAGGATCTGCAGATGTAGTTCCTGCCCTACTAACTTTTTTTTTTTTTAATGAATTAGGAAGTTGGCACTTGGCAGTTCTCCTTTGAACCTGCAGTGGTAGAGGCCACTATAACCCCAAAGTTCTCCTTTGAACCTGGCCTCAAAGATTGACTATTAGACTCGGATTCTTTGTCTGGGTCTTTTCTTTTCAAACACTATTTTTAATTAGAGGATGGAATTCTTCTGAATTTGCTTGGACTTTGCAACATCTTTGGTTGGAACTTTCATGAAATAGCATGCTTTTGAGTTAAACTTACCCTTGAGATGTTTGACATGATTTGAATTGGTGAATTTCAGATGGCCAAAATCACGGAAGTTGGGGTTACAATTTCCCCTCCATACTCTTTGAAGACTCATTGGGAATTCTCCTCATTTAAGAATCCGTCTGCTGGGGCTGAAGGTTCATGGTAGTGGGTTTCCAGCCCGTCTTCTGGCTGACGTTTCTTTGTCATCGAGCCATGTCCATTGAAGCTGCATTCTGGAGAAATAATATCTGTAATGGTTTACTCCATGTAGTTATCTTTCTCAGATTGTGTTGATGGCAGCACAGATTTAGACTCCTTTCTTATTCCATAGTTTATTTTGTTGATTTGGTGTCTGATTTTACGGATTGTTGAGAATGAGAATTCTGACATTCGATGTGAGCTGAGCTCCACCATACATGTATGTATGCTTAATTAATTTCATTATCTTGACATGCAACATTATTAAACTGACAACGTGCCCTCAACATCTAGTAGAGTAAACTCTCAGGCATTTTGTGGAGTTTCAACGAACTATTTTTCCTATGCAAAGTCTCCCACTAGGTCTGATTACTCTGACAGGAACTGGAACCTATGGACACTACAAAGATCTGGCGTCTCCAACCGCTCACCTCCTCCTCAAACCACTCTTGCTCTCCTCGCCTGAGGAGGAGCAGTAGTACCAGTAGCTCCTCTGCCATATCTCTTGCTGACAGGCAGTCATCGAAACCAAAGCCCCCTCAAACATCCACCATCAGGCCTTCAAGATCAGCCACCACCTCTCCTCGGCTGCTGTCTTCCGTCAACAATGCAAGAATTGCAACCAAAGCGGCCACCACGAAGGAGAAACTTAAAGACATCGAACACACGGATGGCAGTAAGATGGCTACAATGAACCATTTGAGGTCTAGTACCATTCCACGTAACATGGGAGTCAAGCGCGTAATTAGCAGCAGCTCTCCTATTTGGGTGGCCTCGTCATCTGGCCAGCCTCGATCACCTTGTCCATTGCCTGAGTCACCCAAGATGACCGATGTTAGTAGAAGCCAAGGTGGTCGTATTCGTATAGGCGGGGTTTTGAAGTATTTTAGTAATCACAAGCAGAAGAAAGCATCTCTAGTACTAGAAGAAGAGTTTCATCAGTATAGGATTCTGTACAATAGGCTGATCCAATGGAGGTTTGCCAATGCTAGGGCTGACGCCGCCATGGCCACACTCAAGCTGAAAGCCGAGGTTAGTAACAATTAACCGTATCATTCTCGCTATTGAGCGTTGGCTTGGATCTTACGCTGATTCCCTGCTTTCTTGTTACTCCTAGGAGAAAGTCCTCTGTGTTTGGCTAAGGGTCTATAAGATCACATGTAAACTAGTAGAGAAGCGAATGATAGTGCAAAGGTTAAGGCAAAAAATCAAGTTGCTGGAGATTATATGCCCAGAAATTGAGCTGCTGAACGAGTGGGAGAAATTGGAGAAGAGAAATCTTGAAGCTCTTGGCAGGGTAACCAGAAAGCTATCTGCTATATCAACTAAACTTCCTTTGGTCCATGGCGCCAAGGTAAACTAGCTAAGCTTAGCATGCTGTAGCTCCACATCAATATCATACAATGGACAATGCTGAAAATAGAATTCATCGATTTGTGCTTGTTATCAGTTAGATGCAGTGTCGTTATATGATGCCATGAGTCTGGCTATGGAGGTGATGGAATGCGTCGAAGAATCAATTGTAAAATTCATTTTTCAGGTTATTTTTTCCCAAGATATATATTTTCCTCGACTGTCAAGCGTAGAAAGTTGTCTGCTACTTTTGTGTCTTATTGTGGCGGCCATCATGTTCCAACTATTGTGGTTCTATGCAGGCCGAGAGAGCGTGTTGTCTGCTAAGGGAACTTGTATCGATCATTGCAAAACATGACCAATGCTATCAAGAGTTGGACAAGGCAATTGCCCATGTTACTTTCTTAGAGGTAAGGTCTCAATAGAAGCTAGCTAGCTAGCTAGCTGTATAGCAGTAGTTGAGTGTCAATGATTCATTGAGTTCTTAAACAGGCTGAGGAGAAAAGCATAAGAACATATCTCATACAGGCCAACAAGGACGCAACAAGGGATCATAATGATCACGGCATTTGCAACCCTTTATGTAAGTGAATCATCAGCTTTGTTTTACTTGAGAAGAACTTATGTTAATCAACGGGGATAAATTGGATAATCATCATCTTCATTAAGTGTGAGCTAACTGTAGCACAAGGGTAGATTAATTTCAGATCTACCCTATACATGGTCATATTTTTTCCTGGTAGTAGTTTTGTGCTATTTGAGTTCTGGCATCATTGCCAGCACCACAACCACTAATCTCTATAACATGATCATGGTGGTCATCTCGGCCGCCGCGGCCACCAAGCAGTAGTTTTCTCTTTGGCTTGGCCTCTAGTAGCATCGAAACGACGTCTCTCATGGACGGTCTATCTGCAGGATTATGACTCGTGCATAGTAACGCAACACGGAGCATCAACATCATCTCCTCCCTCACCGATGCACATGAAGCCCCGGCATTCTCATCTAGAATTTTGTCTACACCATCTTTGGTCTTGATCTTGGACCTCACCCAATCCACAATGCTGTTTCCATCACCGAATTCAGGCTCTACTGATCTCTTCCCACTTAGAATCTCTAGTAGTACCACTCCAAAGCTGTAAATATCACTCTTCTCATCTACTTGCAACGTATATGCATACTCTGCAAAACATAAAAAGGAAAAACATGAAACCAATGGGATTTGTTGATTTGAAACCATAGCTATATATTATCCATAGCAGATTTTCTCAAACATAAATGAGTCATGACTAGGCTTCATTTGGCAAATTTGGATGTGGGCCAAAACAAATGATTTTGTTGAGAGAAAAGAGGGAAAAGCAAAGGGCCAGCTTCCATGCTTTCCCTCTCACGCCAAGGAGTGGGCTTCCACAGTTGCACACAATAAGTCTTGGGTTTGCTTTTCAGTGAAGCTAGCTATAGTCAGTGTGTTGGTGGGCAGCAACTATCATGCATGTACTGCATTTCCATTAATTTGCATGCCACAAAAGTCACCAGAACAGTGAAAATTAACCAAGTAACCATGGCAACACCACAAATATCCCTTTCTTTCTTTTTACTCATTCTCACGAACCGGATATATATATAGAGCAAGGTCTCAAAAAGTAAATAATTGAGAAGAAAGGATAAAAATATCATATATACATATTTTACATGGAAAACGACAAATAATCGGGATAAAAACCACATGTAAATATAAAAGAATTAAATAGGAGTTACATGCAATAAAGATAAAAAAATTTTCTCTCCAGAATGTGAGAAAACACTCTAATATTATCGCAAATAGAGATAAATTCTCTAAAATTACTTGGGATTGCATGTTAGGATTGCAAATAGAGATAAATACTCTAATATATATGCAATGAAGGCAGAACACCCTTTTTTATAGGAGAGGTAATATAACACGTGCCTAATTCCTACAATACCAATTCCTCATTTTGTCAAATGTGGTGGATCTTACTATTGACCCAACCAACAATTGCATTGATCATCGCAATGAAATGTGCCATATTAAATGAGAAGATTTGAGAGAAAATCTATATATAGATATATACCTGGTGCGATATAACCATATGATCCTGCAATGATTGACATGAGCTGGTCCCTGTGGATGAGCTTTGCTAGGCCGAAATCGGCCACCCTAGGCTCCATCTCAGCATCAAGTAGGATATTACTCGGCTTAAGATCACGATGAACGATAATCGGATCACAATCATGATGAAGATAACAGATTCCTTGTGCCACACCGAGTATAATCTTATATCGGATAAGCCAATCGGCGGCTAGATTGTCGTCCCCCTTGGCCTTGGCCTTGGCCGTGTTCTTCTCTTTCCCATGCAACAAGTCATCCAAGCTTCCATTAGGCATGTACTCGTAGAGCAACAAAGTGGTGTCCTTGTTGCTACAACACCCTAGCAGCCTCACAATATTCCTATGCCTCACATTTCCAAGGACATCAACCTCAGCCAACACTCCCCCTTGTCTCATCCTAACCGTCTCTTTCCGCTTCGCCCACAACTTCTTCACCGCTATGATCTCGCCACCTGGCATCTCCGCTCTGTATACTGTCCCAGTGGATCCCACCCCCAGGATCCTGTCACTATCACTCATCATCGACAGGCACTCCGACACGTCATCCGCCGTGAAATTCAACCGTTGGAAAGCGGTTAGCTTCCACTGGCTGACCTCCCGCCGCCGCCCGACGGTGAACCCGTTCCCGTTCAAGTATCGGACGCCGGCTACGAGCACGGAGAGCCCGACCCCGAACGCCGCCGCTGTGATCCACGCGATCGCTCCCGCCGTCCTCCTCGGCTCGCTCCGCCGGGGCTCCACCTCCCCGTTGCCGTACTCCGACGGCGACTCGCATAGCTTCCCGATTATCTTCCCGCACAATCCTCCATTTCCGGCGAACGATGACGGATTCAAATTCGGGAAGATGTCGCCGGTGGACGGTATCGGTCCGGTTAAAAGATTGTACGAGACATTGAAGCTTTCCAGTGTGCTGCAGTTGCCGAAATTCGAAGGGATTGTGCCGGTGATGAAATTGTCGCTGAGATCGACGTCGGTGATCGATGGCAGGGTTGAGATCTCCCAGGGGATGATGCCGGTGAGTGAATTTCGCCGGAGATTTAGGGTTATGAGCTTCTCGCAGAGGCCAATGTCCCTCGGAATCGAACCGTTGAGTGAATTGTCATCCAGCTCGATCTTGTACAGACACCGGCAGCCGACGAAGTCGGGGATTTCGCCGGTGATGCCGCTGGCCGACGCCGAGAAGATCTGCAAGCTCGGCGCCTCGCAGATGCTCCTCGGCAATGTGCCGGCGAGATTGTTTGCGGAGATGTTGAGGTACTCTAATTTGGGGGAATTTCCCCCCAGGTCGCTAGGGATTTGGCCGCTGAAGTTGTTCGAGCTCAAGTCCATGTACGTCAGACTTGGCAGATGGCGAAGGCGGAAAGGAATAGTCCCGTTGAACGAGTTGCGCTGGACCCTGACTCGGTTCAGTGCCGTGCAGTTGCCCAGTTGGCTCGGAAACTCGCCGGAGAATCGGTTAGAGAAGAGGATGAGCTTCACTAGCTTGTTCCCATTGCAGAGAGAGGAAGGAAGTGGGCCGGTGAGATAATTCGACGACACGTCGAGCTTCTGGAGCTTCCCGTTTGATCCGAGCCTTGGAGGGAGCGTTCCAGTGAGGGAATTGTTCCATAGGTGAAGAGTTTGGAGGCTTGGAAGATCGCCGATTCCTTGAGGTATTTCTCCAGTTAGATTGTTGTCCATTAGGCTTAGCAGTGTCAGCTCCCTCATTGATGAAATTGCATTCGGGATTTCGCCGTTGAGTTGATTATCCGATATGTCTAGGATTTGCATCGATTGTAGACCAGAAAAGATGGTCTCTGGAATTGATCCAGAAATTCGATTTTTGAAGAGGAGTAGAGTCTGCAGTGCTGTTAGATTGCCCAATTCTTGTGGCAGAGATCCTGAGAGATTGGCATTTGATATGTCCATGTAGGTAAGATTCGATAGCTTGGATAGTTCACTTGGGATGCTGCCAGATAGCTGCTGATTGTATCCTATCTCGATGTGCACGAGCTGAGTAAGATAGCCAAGCTCAGCTGGGATTGAGCCGTTGAGTGAATTCCCAGCCAAGTATAGATAGTTTAATCTCGGAATGCTGCTGCCATAGCTAGAAGGAATAGGACCCTCGAAGTAGCTGCCACCGAGGTTGAGGTACTTGAGATGTTGAAGCCCGGCAAGGTCGGTTGGTAGAGGTCCAGTGAAACTGTTGCTGTAGCAGTTCAGGACCGTGAGGAACTTGAGGCGGCTGGAGATGCCAATAGGGAACGTAGAGTTGAAGTTATTGCGGCTGATGTCAAGCGTTCTCAGCTCGGATAATTCAAGGATTGAAGATGGGAGAGGCCCTTCGAATGCATTGCCACTCAAATTCAGGTGTTTTAGTTGCTGCTTCAGGTATTGGAATATTTCTTGTGGTATGGAGCCAGAGAGGTTGTGAAAGGAAAGGTCGAGCGAGGTGATCTGAGATGTCTCGTGATCACATTTCACTCCGGACCACGAACACCAAGCTGCAGGGTATTGCAATTGGTGCTCGTAACCTGCAGGTTTTGAGAAGATGGGATTAAGGTCCCAGTCGGCGAGAGTAGAGTGAGGATCTTTAAGGGAGGATTTGAGGGAGAGGAGAGAGATCAGTTGGAGAGGGAGAGTTGCAGAGGTGGTGATTCTGTGGAGGAAGAAGAAGAAGTAGAAGAAGAAGAAAGGAGGGAAAGGAATTCCTTTCATGGTGTTGAGAAGGTTGTAGGAAGGGAAATGGATTTTGGTGTTGAGAAGTAAATTTAAGGGAAAGGAGCCATTAACGTTCCTTTGATGCTTTTGTGGAATGGAGTGCTGGGATCATACATGATGTTTTTGGTTTTGAGTGGGTCTGGTCTGCTTGGTTGTGAAGGGAGATAATGATAAAAGAGGGGGAAAGCAAAAATTCTAATTGTTCCTCTTGTTTGTTTCTGCTCCTGTTGTTCTACAACTGCTGCTCTCCAATTTGTGCAAAGTAGTTATATTATTATATAATATACCATCTTCTTCTTGTGTTTGGTAACTCACCTTCCATCTCTTCTGTCTCTCTTTGCATATTTACCTTTGTCTGCTCTGTTACTTTTCTGATAGGGCAAAAGCACAAGCAGGAAGGATATCCTTCCAGATACTGTATACTGTCTGATGTAAGCACAAGCAGGTTGGTATATATATATATATATATATATATATATATATATATTCATGTCTTAAAGATCTTTAAACTCGTATAGACTTTCTTTTTGATATGAATGAATGAATGAATGAATGACATTAGCACTGCAGTGTGTCCTACTTGTTTAAGATTCACACTGAGAGGATGTGAAACTCAAGTTACATGCAATTAAACAAACAACTAGTAGTAGTACAACATTAGCCTCTCATTGTGTTTTTTTTTGGCCTCCTGCTACTTAATTTACCATCATTCCTTGCACTGCTAGCTTTTTATCATTGGCCACCAAACAAATGGTAAGCATGTGAAATAGTGACAATGTTTTACGCAGCAGGATCCCATTCCCACAAAAGCAATTTGCAATTCCAAGTTCCCATTTCCCCCTACCGTTTCTCTTTTTGTGAATTAACCTTTTCTCTTTCTTATTCTTTTTTTAAAGTTCAGATTATGGGTGTAAACGATACAATATAATAGGCTCGTGATTCGCCTCGAAAAAAGTTCAAAAAATTCGATTCTAATCGAGCTTGAGCTCAAGTTACTCGAGTAGTCTATAAGCCGAGCTCGAACTTTAAAAAAAAAAAAAAAACGTGCACACTTAACGATCCTAACGAACCTAACAAACCTATTCAGTCTAACGAACTTAATGAACTTTTAAACTTTTTTTTTTATAAAATTTTATAATAAATTAATATTTTATCTAAGTGTCCAAATCTCTAATAATTTAGACCTAATCCAAATCTAACTTCCTAATTAATATATCCTCTCGTCGAAATATTAGAAATCGTTATTAGAACAACCTCTAATAACCTCTCTAATTAATAGCTTAATAAAACACTAGTCAAATCGAGTTTGAGTTCGAGCTAATTAAAACTAAACTGAGTTTGAGCTTGAAACCTGTTTTTGTAGACCCGTTGATCTTGAATTCTATTTTTATAGGTTCGAGTCTTTAATATATTAACTGAGACGAACTTAAATATGAATATAATTCGACATGACGAGTATTATGATGATTTCGAAGTGGTTGGATTTTTGGGTAATTAGTAAATATTTGAGATTGTGCGTGGTTGCTTGGCTCAGACTGACTAATCAAAGTCAAAATCATTAGTCGCTGTGTGTTTCTTTCTTTCTTTTTTTCGGTAAGTACTAGTGGCTTTGTGCTTGCTATCATAGCGTTGATGATTGGAGGAGTAGTATATTAATCCTATATGATGCGGGTAATGCAATTTGTTTAGCATATCTGTTGATGATCTTCAGTCACCTGTTTGTAAAAGGGGAACTTGTCATTTAGTTTTCCCAAAAAGGTTGTCCTAGTCCCTAAATGGAAGATTTGAAGGGCTTGATTAGAGATTTTTTTCAAGTTTTAGGTTTAAATCCCTTAAGAAATATTTGTTTCTTAAAATTTACGAGATCGGTACTACACTTAACTCCCAAATTTTTTAGTATGATATTGGTACCTAGTTTCTATAATACCAATATCGTACATTATTGCAGTGACTTTTATGTATGAATCATGACAGTATGAGGAATGAATGAGCCATTTCATATTTTTTTTTTCCAAATTTAACCCGATTTCGATATTCATATCATATCATACCGAAGTTTGGGAATATGATATTGATACTCAAAATGTCAATACCGAAAATTTCGGAATGATATTGATATTATTAATTCGGTATGGTACGATCATACGGTACGATATATAGTGAGATTGAATCTCTCAAAACTAATTAAGATACGCATAAACTGATCAAGACATCTGAGTCATCAAACAAAAAAAAAAAAAACTCCATCTTTATACTAATTCTCCATTTTACTAGTTTGATCTTCAAAATAAAATTTTCTAAAATGGAGCTTATATACAGATTTTAATTTTAATTATTAATCTAAAATTGAAAAACATCAATAATAATATGGGTTACTAAACGCAACACGTATTTAACTAAACGCATCACACTTTTTTTAAAAAATTTCAATTACGCCCCTACTTTTAAAAAGATATATAAAATTATTTATTATAATTATATAGTTCCAAAAATATTCTTATCTTTTTTTTAAAATTACGAAAATACCAATGCGCTATATATGTAATAATGGAAAAAAAATTTCATTTCTTCATTCATTTTTCAATTTTGTCTCAAATCTCATCTAAAAAAATTGTACGAGGTTGTCAGATCTTGAAAACGGGACAATATTAAAGGTTAGTCAGTTAATTTATTATGTCTTCGTAATTAAAAAAGTGTCCGAAAAACAGATTTGGCAAAAAAAAATCGAATCAAAAAAGGAGGGGGGACGGCCGTCGCCGGCCGGCCCATGGCCGTGGGAGTCGGCCGTCGTGGCCGATAGTCACTCCTGAGTGTCAGCTAGGGTAGCCGACACTCCCCCTTAGGGGTGGTGATCGGGTCGGTTGGGCGATTTCGAATCAACCCATTTCGGGTTCG
>JAOWBR010180884.1:0-10717 GCA_028571145.1 Dionaea muscipula
TCAAATATAAAAATATTATGGTCAAAATTCATAATTTTTTACGATGATCAAAATGAGTCTAATATTGATATAATTTTTAATTTTTTATTAAAAAATATATAAGATGCACGGCATGACACGTGCACGGATACGGCACGACTCGAGCACGAAGATAAATAATTTTTGCGAGACTGAACAAAAGTGTAGGAATGTTCACCGTGCCAACGATACAGACAATTTCTAATATATATATACTAGCAGTATACCTGTGCTTTTGGCACGATGAATAATCGATCACTTACATTAGTTAAAAAAATATTTTTTTCTCCATCTCTCTCTTCCCTCTCCCTCTTTTTTCTCCATCTCTCTCTCCCGCTCCCTCCTCCCCCTCTCTCTCTTTCAAGTGGGTCCTCTCTCACTTCAAAATATCTCTCTCACAACTTATCTCATTTTCAAAAACATCACACAATGTAATATTAATATATTTCAAGGGTGGGGTCTTCTACCACAAAGTTAGCATTTTAATAGAGTTGGTTTCTTAACATAAACTACTAATATGCATGTTAGGTAGCCGACAGCTAACAAACACATTTTATCTGTCAGATCTTGTGTGCATATGTCCTACAGATACGTGTGGCCGATCCCACCTAGTGGGAAATGGTTGTGATGGTGGTGATGATGATGATGAAGAAGAATATGAAGTTATGAAGTTGTTGGGCTCATGATGACAAACAAACAGTTCTTTTTCATCCTTTGCATATGTGTAATACCTTGTGACAAGTCCAATCATGTGGCCTGCTGAATTGACAACAGCGCCCCCGCTACCTCCCGGATGCACAGCAGCTGTTGTCTGGAGCATTACAGGAAACTCCCCAACAACGTTTCCTGGTAAAGATGACGGATGGGGTGCAGGCATTCTAGCTTTTACAACTTTGGCCACAACCCCAGAGCAAATTGATGGGAACAATTCTGGTAAGAATATGAAGTAGCATCAGCCAAAAAACCAGGGAGAGTAAATACAGCAGCAAAAGGATCTGAAGCAGTAGCGAAAGAACATAAAGAATGAAGACATAATATGTAACACCTCAAGCTCAAAGCCCTACCAACCACATCTTAATTGACTCTTCTTCCTTCTCTAATCCGAAAAGGTTAAGTGTTGTAGATAGAAATGAAACCCATTGGGCCTACATTCTATCTCTATCTCTTCTCACGCACCGATGTGGAATTGGGATATCAAAGATGTAACAAAAAGGTCTTACCGCAACGTGGTCCGAATAGTCCATGCCCAATGACAAATGCCTTTGATCCTACAGATGGACATGAGAGGTCCACAGTCACGGGGCGAATATCATCTGGAACAGAGTCAAGCTGCAGTAATGAGATGTCAAGTGGCCCCTTGGAAACATACAACACCTTTGCCTTGTGCCAAACCCATGGGTTCACATGATCCAAGCGAACACGAATTTGCCTATATCCATAGTAAATTGAGATTTCATCATTTCCAGCTGCTTTATGCTTTGGAGCTGTAGAGTGTTGACTTGGAAGATACAGCTTCTCGTCTCTATTCCCATTGTTGCCACTATACGTTGTCTTAAAGAACCTCCACGGCTCCAATAGGTGAGCATTTGTGAGTATCAGGCCTTTGTTGTTAAGTAGCACACCAGATGCCCATACTCCATTGTCAATAGTAATAAGGCAGACAGAGGTTGTAGCCTTCTCCACTGATGATCCCACGACACCACTGTCCACTGGCTGCTTCCGTATAGATAACGAGCTGCAGATGAGGCTGTTTATATGTGTTCCCTTCAATCCACCAATATCTCGTTCAGTTTTCTCCAGTTGATAACTGTTGTGCAAAGCAGCCTCAATTGCTTCCCATGGAATCACCAACTGCAATGCAAAGATCGATTGTTCGTTCGATGCCCAAAATGATCTAGGGTAATCAACGTAAAAAAAAAAGAAAAAAGAAAAAGTATTAGGACACCTGGAGTTCAGCACCACCAGTTTGTCTTAGTGGTCTAGTAAGCAAGCCAATCAGATGTGCAGATTCACCAAAGACAGGACAACCTTCCATACCTGAGCCAAGGATCATTAGAATACATATTTTGTGGTAGAGTCTCGTGGCCTTTATTAGTACTTATGTCTGTGACCTTTGTTGATGAGGTTTTGTACATTACCATTACCATTACCATATTTTGTTATTCATTATCATACATTATATATTACTATATTTTGCTCAAACCTAATCTGCGGATTAGGTTAGAGCAGTGTGTGTTAGGTAACCGATAACCAGCGAATTAGAGAGAGAGGAAGTGGGCGTACCAGGAAGACAGCGAATGTCAGCCATCAACAAGGATACATTAGATGATGTGGGAGGGTAGCAGTTGCTGATAGAACCCAGAGATATGCTGATTCACACAGATCATAAACCGGATATTGGAAATATGAACATGGAAGGATGCAACCATAAAAAGTGAGGAAAGATTACACCTAAATGTCAACCTAAGATATAAATAGAAGAATTTTATGCCCCACTTCCTCTGTTGGAAATGCGAGAACAAAGTCTAATCCTTTGTTGGAAATGTGCTTTATTCTTCTTGAAGATAATGCCCATCAAATAACAATCCTTTCTCTCTCTGACAAATATTCCAGACAATATAAGCTAAACAACGCTCAAACAAAACGAAGCACCTATTGCAAACTTACTGCACATTTCTTTACAAGGACACATGGGTGACTAAACAGAGTCCATAAGGAGCAACTGAAGGTACACAAGAAAGTAGATTCAACAAACAGGGCATTCATGAAGCAAGTAATAAGATTTTGATTCAAAATTCAACCACTTCATAGCCAAAATAGATTAAAACGGGATATATCTCCTGGCTTTAGTCAAAAAGCTACCTATTAAAGAAGTGCACTGGAGAGAGGATGCCAAAGGGAGAACCCATTGCAAGAAGAGCATCTCCTCTCTTATTACAAGGTGATATGATAATCTTTGGCAAACCCTAAAAAACAATAATGCACCATGTCATGCTCATGAAGGTATGACTCAAGTACAACAGTTTAAATCACTGCAATAGGAAAGGCATACAATGTGCATGTGATTCTCCACGAAAATTAGTACAGAATTTCACCTTAGTAGGTAAATCTGGTACGCTGAAAAGGGCGATTCTCGTAGCTGCCTTGCCCATCAGATGTGGACTGACAGAATCTGCCACAAACAAAGGCTTCTTACTGAGATCAAAATATGCCTCCTTCCCCTGACAAAATTGGTTCAATATTGGCTTTGCAAGATAAATGAGAGATTGCCAACTCTAAAGAAACCCGAGTATCCTGTTGAGCTCTGGAAAAATTTTGAAAACTTTACCAGTCATGAATATTGGATTTATATCAAAACCAATCAAGATTTCTTAAGTTCTAATATCTCTAAGAAAAGTAGCCGGATAAGTCTCTCATTAGCCAGTACTCTGATACTGAAGAATGGGAAAAATACAGAGAAGAAATCAGAGGTAAAAAAAAAAGGGGACTGCTCTATTACATTATTAGATTAAAAATCTAGAACTGGTTTACAAGAGAATCCAATCACGTGCTTCCAATCCAAACTATCGCTGACTCACCTCTTTTCCCACAGCTTCGACGAATTTCTGAGGATTGTCACTGTGTGAAGCCAATGACCAACCAACCTCCCAACTGTGCTCCGACGTTGCAGAAGAAGGTCCAATCAGTGATTGAATTGCAAACGAAGATGCAGGGACATCAACCTTCACAGGTTCAGATGTAAGTCACTCCACTTATCCACAAATATCTTTACATAACATGCGATTATTATGTTTTGATGAGATAATACAGCCAACATGAGCCTCGGGCTATTATTTCGAATAGCACAACTGCAGCAAATGTTGATCGAAAATGAACTATAAGCAAGAACCAATGCCAGTTGAGAGCTAATATAGCTTGTGAGACGAAGAGCCTGATACCGTAGGTTATCAATGATTGGTTATCAATCCTTAAATTGTTTGAGAGATTGATAGCATTAAATTGATGACTAAAACCAAGCATCATGGTGAAAAGTATCTCTGGCATCCCTTTGTCCATTAGCTTTTCACTTGAAACCATAAAAAATAACATCTCAAGTACTGTCGGAAAAAATGAAAAAAAGAATCCCATTAGGAGAATCAACAGAGAGTTGAGAATAGATGATGATGGTGGTTGGATTTATTGGATTTTAAAATGGTGTCATATCTGTCTTGATCCAAGAGGAAGTAAGGTGCAAGAGTGATATCAAGCAATAGTGGTTGTAGATGTTGAGGGTGTAGATGTTCAATGACTTATAAGGGTTTGAGATAACTCTATCTATTTCAATTGATTATAAATGTGAGTCTCAAACTACTTTATCATGGTATCAGAGCAGGTTGTCCCATGTGTGAAAGTTCAATGGCCACACGTGCTCCACGTCACCCATGTTGTCCACGTGTTAAGCTTAAAAATACGTCACACGTGTGAGGACGTGCGAAGGACGTGTTAAGGGCATGAGGGTGAATCCCACATCAAAGAAATAAAACTTTATAAAAGGACTTATAAGAGTTTGGGACAATTGATTTTAGATGTGAGCTTCAAACTACTTTGGCAGTAGAGTGGCTTGGAGTCAAGATACTTGTACTAGAGAGAGTTGATCCATTTAAACCTTTCCCTTTGTGGGGCATTACTTATTATCCTGATCAGTCATTGAAGGAATAGGAAACTGTGGCCCATATGGCGAAATAAAAAGGAAATAACCTCAACAAAGTCGAGCCAAACTAATACTTCCAATTGTTTAGCCACTATAAAAAAAAAAAGCAAGAATCACAGCACAAAACAATCAGTACAGGCTGCAGTCATCCCATATGATTCTACACCTCAATCTGATTCCTCACAAGATCAGTACAAAGTGATTCAGAGAATTTAGGATAGAACTCACAATACCATGGAAAATCATGAGCTTTGCAATTTTAAAACTCACTAGTCTAAAAATTTCAGCACGGAACCATCTTGGAGCTTCCCCCTCCATTTCCCCAAGGCTAAACTGGACTCCTACTTCCTGCTATGCATCAAAAGCATGAATGGTATACAACTAGGAAAGGTTAAACTCAGAACGTCAAACAACCAAAACCAAACGACAATTATCTAGAACAGAAATAAATGAAGAATCCTATGGTAGTACCTTAGCCATAACATCAATCTTAGTATCATTAATCACCTGAGGTGGGTCCTACAAAATAAATTAACCAAACTACTACGATCAAAATCAAATCCTCATCCAATTCAATAGATTATAATACATCGGCCCAATATTACTTTTACGATGCTTCACCTGATAGCTGATCTCCTTAGATTTCATAGTCAAAAAGGGCTCAACAACAGACGCAACAGTAACAAACACAGCACAATTAGGCATCAGATTCAAATCCTTGATGAGATTATCAGGCAACAACATCCCTGATGCAGAAAGAGTAGTCCTCCCCGATCTGCTAGCAAAAATTCCATAACCCAAAACAGAAATCAAATTGGAAAGACCATCACAGCATGAAGAACTACATAAACCAACTAGGAAAATTCAATTTTTTTCTTCCCCTTTCCTCGGCCATATTCACCGAAGTAACTGAGATACGGAAACCTTAAAATTAATGGGAATTGTGAGGATCCAGATAATCACATACTGGTAATGGTGAAAAGCATGATTTCTCATCTTCAAACCTTTTGGGTCCTGAAATTAAAGAGATGAACCATACAAATTCAACAATTCCATAGACGGGAAACAAAGAAATTCAGTGAATTTCATGGATGAAAGAGCAAAAGAGAGAAGGAGGGCATACGGGGCCGTTGACTCGGACCATGACGGAGAAATTTCTTGCAAACTCAACGGTTTGCGGGAGCTGCTCCATGTATAACAGAGATAGTAGGGTATTGGTGAGAGCTTCTTGACTTGGGGGGTCTGGTTCTGAAATGTGGTGAATTGGGGTTCAAACCAACAAGAAGGAGCAAATCTATTCAACGGTCATTTAGTAGAACGCAGAGAACCTACTAGAGGCAGTCATCAAATTTCCCATCCGATCAGGTAGAGACAGCTGTGACCGGCGGAGGACTCGGTCGATTCGGGTGAGAATGAAAAGTGATGTGGGGTGATTCTGATTGGTTCTAAGAAGTTCTGACACCGATGAGAAAACCAAGTCTGAGGGTATCAAAATGATCGATAGCTCCTGTGTGTGTGAGGAGAACCGAGGAAAGTAACAAAAGATCAAACAAAGAGGGAGAGATCACACCGGTGGACGAGGAGAATTAGAATGGACAAGCGGACGACTATCATCGAATGAGGAAAAGGTGGCTTAATAGACTGATCGTACAGATGATGGCCGAACAGACTAGCCGGGCAGGTCGGGCAGGTCAGGTGGAGGTCGAGCAAGGGGGTGGTCAGGTAGGTGGAGGTCGGACAGGTGGTCCGGGTGGTTCTGCTCGGCTCAGGTGGAAAGAGGAGAGGAAGATGGGAAATAATTGATGGACGAACGGACATGTTTGAGATGGAAGAGGGGTATTTATAGAGGGGGAAGTTGAGATATTTACGATTTTGTCACTGTACCTTCGAAAGATATATTTGAGTTCCGATGGACGAACGGTCAATACCTACGTGTTTCTAACTAGATCGGAAATCTTTCAGAATGGGTTCGGTCGGATTTGACCGGGGTTGATCGTATTTGACCATGTGCTCGAGTCTAGTTGGGTTAGACAGAATAGTCCAATCTCGAACACTTTGTCCACATGTCCTTAGAGGATATTTCCCCTATATCATTATTATTAAACTTGTTTTTAAACTTATTTTTTGAATTTTTTTAACACTTTGTGCAATCGGACGACAACGCACCCGACATTAAGCGAGTGTGCGATCGGTATCGGGTAACTCCACTGAATCTGCACTAGTGAGTATGCACCTATTATCGGACGAGAACATACCTAGCACAAGGCGAGAGCGCACCTAACTTTGAACGAGTGCACATAGCATTGGACGAGAGCACGCGCGACACCTGGTGATACCACTGAATCGGCACTGGGTGAGTACGTATAGAACAAGAATGCATCTAATACTGGACGAGAATGCACCCGATATCGAGCAAGACTGGAATCATCATTGGACGATACCACTTAGTTGGCATCGGACAAGTGAAAATTGTATATTTTCATCTATTTTTATTGTATTTTATCGATTTTTTTGATTATATTCAAGTTTTATATTGATTTGACTTAGAAACATGTTTGATTTTCCTTTTTAAAAATCGAGTGAAAGTTCGAATGAATTATGAAATTTTTCTAAGAAAAAAATAAAACATAAATAAAAAGAAAAAAAGTTATACGAAATTATTGAAAATAATATTTACAACTATATAAATATTAGCCTGGCTTAAATTGTCTTAAAAAATTTCAAATTTACTATTTTGTTATTTAAATTACTTTCAAAATTATTTTTTTTAATTAGAAAAAATGATAAGATGAGATTCTCATTTTTAAAAAAAATAATAACAATAAAAAGATTAAACTCTCATTATTGTTTATTTTCACTTAAAAAAAATAATATAAAAAATAATTTAGAATGAAGTTAAACTAGTAAAATTGGTCAGTCAAGCGGGGCACCCGGCACATCAATTAGGGGTGGGGTTGAGGTTAGTAAATTACGTTCTCACATTAACAAAATCAAATCAAATCTTTAGTAGGACCCCCATACTGTGCCAGCTATTTTCCCTTGTTTTTCACTCAAATATATGAACTTTCGCCCGTGAATATGTCAGAGTACCTCATCTGGTCCCCCCCGACCTCTCACGCCCCACTTCCCACACGCCTCCTCTCACGGTTACACGGGTGGGTCAGAAACAAGCCCCACCTATTTTTTGTTTTAGAATAATTCTACATAAAAACATATTTTAAAAAAAGATATTAAAAAAAAAAAAAAGATAACACGATTACAATTATGAAAACAATTATAGAATCTATAATTTAATTTTTTTTATTTAGACTTCTGATGATTGTGGTGTAACTATCTCACCTTTTCTTTTATATTTAATTTTCTTCCACTTCCCTTACCAAATAGCAAGGTTTATTTATAATTTATTGATGAAAAGTTTATTTCCCACCCTAACACATGCGAGCCGAAGGAACCCAGGAGAACAATAAATAATATAGGTCCTGTTTGATAATTGTGTTGGATTAATTAGATAGGATTAGTAAGGAAATTAAATTATAAAAAGATTGTGCTAGAATTGAAAAGAAGATAGGATTATAAGAAGAAATAAAATTTTAAGAGAGTGTTTGATTGTGTTGAGATTAAACGTGAGATTGATAATTTAAAAAGAGAGTTTGGACTTGGTATTACTAATACCTAGTCTCCCATGGTAACAAAAAACATTATAATCTCATGGTATTAATAATATCATGTCATTTTTTTTTAATCAAACAACGGATTAATGATACCATGTTAATATAATATCAATCCTACGTTCTAAAACCGTTATCAAATAAGACCAATCTATAATATAAATAAAGATGGTGTTTAAAATTTTTTGTCCAAGTTCATCCTAATATATATATAACTCGTGTGGGGTTGGAGGACAATGTCCCCTGAAGCACGACAACCACATGTCCAAGCATGGATAGACCCCTTGCACACGTGGGGGACCCTGCAAATAGCCTTCCGTTGCTGTCTGTGCTTGGAGTTGCTGCATGCCAATCTTGCCATTTTGACACGAAACAAACCACCACCCGCAGCGCTCCCAACGCGTACACCATCCGTGAAACATATATAACAGCCCCTTTATCCTTTTCAATTTTTTTTTTCTCCTTCAACGACCACAACCTTAAATTGATCCGCCAAATAATATTTATATGGATTGACGTTCAAGTTTAATGATCTAATATGTGTTAAAACTCAACACTAAGAAAACAAATAGCTAGCTCGTCAGGTAGTCCATCGTGCAGTTTAATATGCTTCCTTTTATCTTAGACTGACAAAATTAAATATATTTTTTAATAACTCAGGTGTCTAGACGAATCCGACTACTTTTGGGAGATCAATCCCACCGGACGTCTACGGGGACTCACTTCAAGCCAAGACAAAGCCTTTTACATTCATGGTCAATTAGTAGAAATATCAAGAAATCGATTTAACATTAATCCCTTTTAATAAAGGTAAGATCGACATTCATAAAATAAACTGCTTAAAAATACCCTCATATTTAATATACAACTACGGATTAAGTACATCTTAAAATGCTCAACTTTGTACATTAGATCTTTCTTCTAATTTAGTGAGAAGAGTCAAAGGGATAATCTCAATAATACCCTTAGGCTGTGTTTGTTATACGGATAGGGGAGATGGGATAGGATAAAAAATCCGGGCGGATATCTAATGATGTGTTTGTTTTGTGGATAGTGAACGTGGGATAAAACTGTTATCCGACCGGATAACTAATACTGCGTTTGGTTGGTATTTTTTTGTGGGATTAATAGTGAGTCGGAAAAATAGTGAAGGAAAAATGGGGGATAAATAATGACACACCCCCCATGTCATTAGTTATCCCTGATGTCGGATAAGAAAAAATAGTCGATTTTTTCGACGATTATTTTTTTCGGCGAACTTTTTCAGGCAAAAATTTTTCCGGCGAACTTTTTCTGACGAAAATTTTTCCGATCAACTTTTCTGGTGGAAATTTTTTCGGCGAACTTTTTCCGACGGAAATTTTTTCCGTCGAACTTTTTTATGTCGAATTTTTTTCGGCGAACTTTTTATGTCGAATTTTTTCCCAATAACTTTTTCCCGACGAATTTTTTCCGACGAATTTTTTCGGCCAATCACTCTAATTAGGGTTTATAGGTTAGATAGACTCTACAATAAATACAATACAATTGGCTAGTATTAATACAGTTAATATATTTATTTATATTTTTTATATTATTATTGATATCAATAAATATTGATATTAATACATTTATTATTAATAATTTTATCTTATATATAGAGTGATTATTTATATTTTTTATGAAACAGTATGGCTGAAAGTGGGAAGACAAGTGTTTTTTCTGTATTTTTTTTTTACTTTATTTTTTTTTTCCTTTTTGTTATTAATTTATGGTGAAAATTTTTTTAAAGAGTCCGCCTTTTTTCTGATATATATTTAACAACGAATAGGAGTAAAATTAACGAAAAATTACACCAATCGTCGTTAAAATTTATTTAACAACAACAACTTTATACAATTTATCGTCAATACTTTATCTTTTACGAGAGATTCTTATATTGTCGTTAATAACTTCTCGTTAATATTCATATATTTCTTGTACTGATTATTAGTAACGACAAAGTATGAGTAATATTCACGATAAATTCTATCTGTTATCGTTAAAATTTATTTAACAACTACACTATTATATAATTTGTCGTTAAAACTCTGTTTTTTACGTGAAATTCTTATGTTGTCGTTAAACATTTGTCGTTAATACTATTTTTCTTTTTTTAGTGGACTTTGAGAAAAACGCATCCATGTCCCTAATCTATAAAACTGGATCGTCAAAACATTATAAGACTGGAGATCCAAAACATTATACTACGATATATATATACGGACAGGCTAATTGACCTCCATTTTTACCTCCACTTTTACCTCCACTTTTTTCAACTTTTATTCTACAATGTTTTGAGACGATCCGAACGGTGGATGCG
>JAOWBR010180895.1:0-10712 GCA_028571145.1 Dionaea muscipula
TTTGAAAAATCTATATATATAAAAAAACTATATTAATAAACTGGAAATATACGAAATACTTGAAATATATGAAATACATGAACTATATGATTTGAGTTACCTGCTCGGTGCTAAATTCATCTGTAAAGTCATGAAATTCGTCTGAAATAGTTTCTGAGTTGTATTGAGTCATGCTCTTTGTTTTGGTGGAATTTTTGTAGATGAAATGCTTGTTGTGGTGGAATGCCTTTTATAGAGTTTTTGATATTAAGTGAGTTGTATTGATTTTTTGCTTTTTCCTTGAATTATGGAATGAATTTAGGAGATGTGAAAGTTTGATATTGAGTGTGAGATTGTATAAGTGAGGTGTAGCCTTGAAGAGAAGACACCCATGTTGAGTGTGTTTTTGGTGAAAAGAATGTTGAGTGTGTTGTTGGTTGAAAGAATGTTGAGTGTGTTTTTGGTGAAAAGAATGTTGAGTGTGTTGTTGGTTAAAAGATATTGAAATGAAATTGAGTGTGAGATTAGATAAATGAGGTCGCAGTTAAATTGAGTGTGAGATTTGATAAGTGAGATGACAGCTATATTGAGTGTGTTTTTTATTAAAAGAATATTGAGTAATGAGTATGTTTTTGGTTAAAAGATATATCACTAGTCTAAAAAATAAAGAATTATATTGAAATGAAATGACTATACAAAATAAAATATATTTTATAAAAAATAAATTTAAATTAAAAATAAAAGATAAAAAAGACTAAAATTGAAAAATAAATAAAAATTAAATACAGTAAAAGAAGAAAAGGAACGATATTGAAAAAAGAAAAAAAGGAACCAAAAAGAATAAAGAAAAGAAAAGATGAAAAGACCTCAGCCCCACCTGTGGACAATTTCAAGATTTCCATATTTTTTGTCAAGAATGGAGGGTTTAACTAATTTGGGGGCGTAAAGCCCCCACCTTTGGAGAAAACGACCTAGAGCATTTCTTGCACGCATTTCTTTACTTCTACTGTACTCCTCTGTTTTACAATAACATAAAGCACTTATTGCAATACTTGTTGAAGAGGAGGCCAACACCAAAAGCAAGAGGTTTCTGAACTCTGATTCCAAATCCAATAGTTGGTTGTATCCCGAATGGGTAACAAGAATGGCCGGAAAAGCTCAATTACTTCGATTCACATAATGGCTTTGGATGCCATAGTCAATGCCAACTCGCTTTTCACCATAGCAATGTTCTTGGGCATCGTCAACGCGAGCCCCACAGACCCAAAATACACTTTCGTCGGCAGCAGCACCACAGATGTACATCCGTCCTGCATTGCTAGCACCTCCATGGCTGAGGATCTCATCGCTTTCAACATGTACTCTTTCAGCTTCTATCTTTTCTCCAGCCTCGTTGCCTCCGCTCTCAAGCAAGCCATCAAGATCAACGCCAGCAGTAGTGACGGCGATGTCAACGGCAGCGGAGAAGACGGTGGCAACTACGACAAGATAGGAAGCACATGCATATCATCAGCGGTGGACGTAAATAAAACGTTTTTGCTAGTTGGGATATTGGCGTCTGCTGCTAGTTCATTGTTTGGATGCATCTTTCTGATGCTCGCTTTGGTTAATTTGGTTCAAATCAAATTGGGGATTTTGGCTTGTTACAATTTTTATACAATTTCTGCTGCTGTTCCTCTTCTGGTTTTCATTCCTCTAGCCCTTGTTTTACATATTTTCATCGTCCTGCACGCATTATTATCCTAAGCAGTCAATTTAATCTACTCCAATATCCACATAGAATCATGTTCAAGAGACGATATTGCCATTTGCCTCTCAAGGGATATATAATATTACAGAGGCACTCAGTTTTAGGTTCCCAGAATGCACAACAAAGCAATCGAAATCATATGTTCTTGAAAGTGGATGAAGGATTGTATACTTGTTCAACGCCATGCCAGGCAGGTCTGCATTTTCATGCTCCATCCCTCGTTTATACACTTTTAGTATAATGAGATTGCCAAGCACAGGAAATGCGACGGAATCACATCCACCAAGAGACAGCCACAAGCAAGCAGGCAAACACAAATTATTCTCTCAAACCTTAAAGAACCACCCGAGATGTCAAACAGCTAGATTTGATCATTAATTTGGGCTTGAGGGGAAATCTAGAAGAATGAGAAGAAAGAAACCACTTGTTCAGCTGCTTAATTTGGTGGACAAAGAAAAATAGTGAGTTAAAATAGACACCATCATTTCATCTTCTCCACCGGCTTCAGCTACTATAACTTCTCTAGACACAACACAATCAGAGGGAAAAAGAAAAAACAGTTCTCTGTTCTTCAAAATGCAGGTTGCAAAGTAGATTCAACCTCCTTTTCCTGCAAAAAGAAACAAGAGATGAAACTTATGGGTTTGAGGGTCCAATAAACTTAAGCCATGATCGGAAGCAAAAAAAGCTTTAACTATAGTTACCCATGACGTATTACATATTGATGTCCTTCAGTGGCACAAGTCTTATTAGTATAGTGATCCTGCAAACCCAAGATTCAATTTTTTGCAAAATCAGAAGTGCTATAAAATCTAAGGTCCAAAATGTTTATGTAAGACCAAAAATCATTGATTCACTATGGATGAAAACCTGTCATTTTTCGCACTTAAGATTTTCATTGAATACATACATCAAAGACACATCTTCGCAAGTAAGATGCATGGATGAAAATGTTGTTATATCAAAAACTTTATATACCTTGCCATCAGTTTCCCCTAGATACACCATATCAACTGTTACCACTCGGATCATCATCCTCAGCATCCTCCTTGTGCTGATGAATCAACATAAGGCAACAACTATCAAAATTTACCGCATGGATTTAACAGCTAATATATACCTGGGGATGTAAGACTCAGGCTCACATATGATCAAGAGGCTTCTGTAGTCGATGACCGAGGATACATCTCTCGCCCACCATAGTAGAGGGAAGAGCTGAAATAACAAGGTTGCGCTTTCTCTTCCTGGTAAGTCGAACTCTTAACTTTGTAGGCTGTGCTACGATAGGCACCAGAACCATTCTTGTCCATGCTATCTGAGGGAGACGAATAGGTACCCGTTACCAAAATCCATCGCTAGCATTTAGCAGACAAAATGTCAGGATTCATTTTACACATTCAGAATATACAAGGCCCGGCCCCAGCGACAGTGAAGCAGAAAACACAAGGATAATGAAGTAGCTGATGCCGATACTTCAGGAATAATATTCATTATCTAAAGAGAATATGCTGAGGATCAAATCTACTGGCCCGAATTCCGATAATCACTTCCAGTCCCCCACACAATTAGGATTAAGTGAAAGTTCTAAAGATTACGGCTATATAACCATGTGTTATCACCAAAGGATACATTCCTCAAGTACCCAACCATGCCATTATCATTCAGTACAACATCATGTGATGGGCAAAGAACTGCATTTAAGTATTCTTAGAGCTACACCAATGCGGTCCAATGCTTTCCAGTTACCAGAGCAATAGAGGATCAGAAACGTGGACCCAATGAATGCTTTGACCTCCTTGCTTTGTAGTGTTGTAGACTTGTAGCAAATAGCAATAGCGCAGATCAGCTGTTGGGACCCCAAAACGGGCGGTAAGTGGGTGGGGTAAGAAGATGCGCAAATTCATCTTCAATCGACGGAGATGAGATAAAGAAGAAGAATGGGGAAACTAAAAGTAAATGTAAATTGGTCATGAATTTATGTAAACTTACTAAAGTTGATGGTGATTTTGTCTAAACGTCAGTGGTGGTTGCACCCGGAAACAAACTTTAGCAGTCCATGAAGCAGATTTAGTTAGCACAATACCAAAATATTCTCATGCCAAAACAACTTGTGTATATGGGCATTATCCTGAAAAGGAAAAGAAACCACTAGAGGTTAAATCAGAAGATGCTTCTAGTACCTTGCTTGTGCTGCTTTTGCAGCGACCCTGCCACCTGAATAATCAAATTCAATCAAAAGAATCATTAACATGGTCAAGCTTTTACCAGTATCAATGGACATACAAAATTACAAATAGCCCCCAAAAAATGAGAAGTGATCAACTTGAGAGAGGTGGGCACAGTTCTCACCCTAGGAGGGAAAATGGAGGAGAAAACGTCGGTCGTCGAAGTTGCTTAAGGACCGAAAAGTTCAGAACGAAATGAGGAAAAAGAACCCACCTGATTCTTACCCTCCATTGGCCTCAAAAAATTTTACCCCCCAAGAAGTAAACAACCCCGAAATTAGGAAAACAAGCAGAAAACTACAAATTTGAGTCCAAGTTCCCCCAAATGCGAGACAGATCCAAATTTTGAAGCTGAATCCGCGTGAATATCAGTTAGCTGGGGAAGGATAAGGATACTTGCTGTCTCTGCATCAGCTGTTCGTCGGAGACTTTTCAAATGTATTACCTCATTCACAAGAGCAGCCCACAATCACGATTTTATAGTTGCTGAAAAGTCGGCTTTGGAGGAAGAATTTTTCCTTTGTGATGTACCTATCTGCGCAGGTGCTCTGTGACCCCCCCACGGAAACCCTAATCTCCTCCAGATTCTCTAGATAAATTCAATGCAATCCACAGAATGGGGACTCGAACAGGCCCCCTACGGATGAATCATCCCTTTCAACATTGCTTTCAATCTGGTGTGGTGATGAGATGATAGGAACAACATTAGCATCAAAAAAAATTTGGCGATTTTGAATAGTAAGAGTATTGTCTAATAATTTTTTTGAATATGATAGTAAATTTGAAGTGTGAATAGAAATATGTGTGGATGAATAGTAAAAATATTGTGTAATGATTAATAGAGTATAATAAATCATAATTTTAAAAGTAGAGATTTTTAAAAAATATGTAATGATGTAACGGATGAATAATAAGAATAGTATATAAATTTTTTTTATGTTTGAATAAAAATTAATATATGAATAATGATAGAGGGGTAATTAGCTTTTTTGAGTGTGAGTGTGTTGCTACGGTTGCTCTAATGATTAATGAGTTTGGGATGAAATTCAATTTTAAGCTCAATAATATAGTTGAGTATCTGATAATATTAACGATTCATTTTAATGTCCAAACCATTAAAATAATATTCATTTCGGTCATAACCATTAAAAATCAAACGACAATAAACATGTGGCAAACAGATTATTATGTCAGCGACAAATATAAAATAGTATTAAAAAATCTAAAAAATTCTAAAATTTTAAAAAAAATCTAAAAATTCTAGAATAAATCTAAAAATCTAAAAATCTAAAAAAAATCTAAATTATTATTTTATAAATGCTGATTTTTTTTAAAAAAAAATAAACATTAAAATAATTTTAAAAAATTACAATAAATTTTAAAAAATAAGTTATTTTTGATAAAAATTCATAAAATTAAAAAAAATATTAAAAATTCAAAACGATATAAAAAAATAAAAATTCTTGAAATTTATAATAATTCTTAATAAATAAAAAACACATAATAATGAGATCATGCACAGGATCGGATGTCAAAGATGAAGGACGAGCTTGATCAGATAATGGGGATCGGGGCCTAGGCCGAAGATCGAGTGCTGACCCTAACCTTGATCTTTGGCTCCGGATAATTACCCAAGAATCAGGGGTTAGTGTCAACTTGACCCTAACCCCGATCCTTAGCTTCAGATAATTACTCTAATTTTACATTTGATGATAATTTTTCTAATTTTTCTAACCCAGAAAAGTATCTGGAGCCAAGAGTGAGAATTAGTGTCAGAAGTTGATGCCGAGGGCAAGGGATATATAAGGAGGTTTTAGCCTTCCGTCTCGAAGTCGATCCCTAGCACCCGACCCTGATTTTGGGGTAATTATCTGAAGCCAAAGATCGGGGTTAGGGTCAGCACTCGATCTCCGGCCTAGGCCCCAATCCCCAACATCCGATCGATCTCATACTTGATCCCTGACATCCGACCCCGTGCATGATCTAATTAATATGTATTTTTTTATTTTTTAGAATTATTATAAATTTCAAGAATTTTTATTTTTTTAATATCGTTTAGAATTTTTATTATTTTTTATCATTTTAAGAATTTTTATTAAAAATAATTAATTTTTTTTGAGTTTATTGTAATTTTTTAAAATTATTTTAAAATATTTTGTTAAAAAAAATCAACATTTCTAAAATAATAATTTAGAATTTTTTTTTGATTTTTTAGATTTTTTCTAGATTTTTTAAGATTTTTTCTAGTACTTTTTTTTATAATTTTTTATAATTTTAAAATTTTTTTAATATTGATTTATATTTCTTCTGACGTGTCATGCTAACGTGGAAATCCGTTTGCCACGTGTGTATTGCCATTTGATTTTTAACGGTTATGACCGAAATAAATGTTATTTTGATAGTTTGGCTACTAAAATGAATCATTATTAATATTATCAGATACCCAAATGAATATAGGCTATATTATTGGGCTCAAAATTGAATTTCACCCATCAATTTGGTCTTTTTTCCTCTTTGTTTTCTATGTTTTTTAACGAAAAAATTTTCCATCTTCCCGTTGGATGATTTTAGGATCTGGGGATTAGGATTTCGGGTGTTTCCTTATATCCCCAACACTATCTCATTTAACGTAGTTCGTCAGAGGGAAAGTTTTTCGGTTCGTTTTAGCTAATTACTTTAGGGGTATGTTTGAAATTTTTATGATTTTTTGGTGAAACGGTGGATACTATCATTTTTTATTTTTTAAAAAATGATAGTATATTACCGTTCTGTAATAAAATTTACGCAAATAATCTAACGATTCTATTTTGAAAATGATGAAACGTTAGTGTACTACCATTTTGCCAAAAAAAAAAAGAAAAAAAAAAAGAGAAGAAGATAAAATCTGGCCACACCCATGTTAGAGGGGTGTGCCGGAAGTATAGCTCTTCTTTTAACACCTAAAGTGAAAACTCGTTTTTCAATTTATTAGTTAGCTTGTAACGTGTCATGTATTTCTTGGCAGTATTTCGGACAGGGTATCGAAAATATCAAGGCCTTGGCAGTGTTCTTGACAGCATATTAAAAATTCCCAGATAGGACAGGTGATGGCTAACAGCAGTAACAACAGTCATACCGATAAGAGGCACATGGTTAGATCATATGAAAAATCAAGTGACCTTTGCGACAGACCTTATCACGGAGCAACATGTCCGGTGATGAAGTTCATCGAGGAACAGATATTTCAGTTCTCCAGCAGGGAGACTCGCAAGAGACGAGATTCTTCGGGAACCAGAGGACCGATGAGGCAAGATCATGCCACGAGTTCAGTCTACGAAAGGAGAGTCGGTAGGCTATTTTTCTTAGATAAAAGGTCTGAGAAAGCACCGGACAGTAGGTCTACGAAAGCTCTGGACAGAAAGTCTGATATCTTGGACCGTAGGTTCGAGAAAGCCATAGACAGGTGCTTTGATGATTCCTTATTGGACAGGAGGTCCGAAAAAGCCATGGACAGACGGTCCGTAGACTCGCCACCAAGGCGAGAAACAAAAGACAAAAGCCATAGTCAGTGCTATGTTTGTGACCAGTATGGCCACTACAGCACTCAGTGTGATCTGAATCCAAAGGCGAAGAAGCAATTTCACAGTGGAGATCACAACACTCGGGGACCAACAACCAAAGAAAGTGGTAGAGAAGATATTCCCACCACAACGGTAATTCCAACACCAATGATGATCGACCATGACAACACTCTAGCTACCATGAGTTCTTTTCTAGGTAGAAGGCCAGAGCTCACCTATGACAATCACCACCAAGCACTAGCAGGACTGCTAGCCCAGAGCGATCTTGACCACTTCAAAGAAAGCTTCACGACCGTAACAAAGTTGGTCGAGGCCCTTGAAGTGTTCACTACGGACTATGCCCAGAATAATAGGGAGCAAAATGCTACCATAATCCACGAAAAAATTAAAGGTCTTGGAGCAGTCAAGGAGAAAGTCAGCAAAGACACAATGACTACTAGGCAGTTGGCCGAAGTAGACAAGTTCTCCAAGCTAGAGCAGTACTGGCGACAGACGGGGATCAGAATTCCGAAGCTTCATATCCCTACTAATTTTCGGTATACCCTTGGCTCAGAGACATACATCCAACGCGTCCTGAGGACAGGGAGTGTCTAGTTCTTCGGTTTTACAAAAACCAATTCTGTCTACAGATAGCTACCACCAACAGTATGGATGGTTCTCAATTTTTCCGACTCCGCATTAAACCTACATAGAGCTATTACCACTGAATTCCGACAAGATATTGTTATGGATTCTTTTGCCTATTTACTGGAAGGGCGGTGAGATTTCAACCTTTACAGGACAGAAGTCGTCTCAGGATGATTGAGCCGATTTTCGATCTCATTCTCAATTCTATGACATTGTGCAGACGGTCTGGAGTCTTTATTTGCTCGAGGCAAGTATTGTCTCACCTCCTAACGTCTTTTTCACAGGAAGCGAAACGATAGTTGTTCTCAGTAGTACTTATATGCAGAATTGTGTAGAAGTACACTTAACAGACTACGGCATCCAAGAACAGGCATTTATTGCCGAGAGTGGTAACTGGAACTCCCATCTTTCTATTAACCAGGAGCATCAAGAGCAGATCAAGAAGATCATAGCAGGATTAGCAAAATCTGCTGTTTTTTATGGTCCTGCAGATGATGATGAGATGATCGAAACACTCATCGGAGCATTCGATAATGCCTCAGAAGTAGGCCCAGGATACGATTTAAGTTGGCCATAAGTAATACACCCCAGCACATCAGCCAGGAGGGAAAAGACAAGACACTAATTCAGTGCAGTGTCATATCAGCAGATCGGATTGAACGGGTTATCCGATCCGGTCATATCTCCGCTTTTAATATCTTTAACATCTTTTATTTAGAAAAACAAGATTCCTAAATAGTACATGCATAGTACTTTGCATGAATTGTTTCCATATTCTACGGATCTTGTTATTTGTTAAGCTAAATTAGTTTGTTTTTATTTTAGCCTAGGACCTACCATGTTGGTTGCATTTTCATATTTTGGTTTTTAGCTTAAGTCATTAACTGTTTTATGGCTTTGGCATCATACGAGTGTCATTGCTTGGTACGGCCCATACTAGGCCGAAAGGTACTACCCCTTACGGGCCCTGTATTTGGAGGATCCCGTGTAGGCCTTGGAGTAACCTCCAACAGATCGTCCTCTATTTCGGTGTTTAGAACGTGCATGTGCAGGACCAGGGCGATATCTCTCTGATAGCAAATACATAAACCCTCCGTTTTTATAGGGCCGTCCAATCGGCCAATGACACTGGAACACTCCTTGCTCCAGCGAGGGTGATACCTTGGGATATGTTGGAGAATGAAGCCTGGACTTCGGGACTTTGGACGTTCTTGTCCTTGTCAATTACAGGGCTTATGACTACCATGTTAACACTGGCAGTCTTTGGAAAAGGGTCTTCATTCACCTTCATTTTTCTAGTGTCGAACGTTAGTCGTCCGACCTCGATGACATCTTGTAAGACATGCCGAAAAGACAGGCAATTGTTAGTGGAATGTGTCTACGCATTATGCCATTTACAATACCTCTTTCCTACTAATGCCTCTAGTGAGGGAATTTTATATTTTTCACCCAATTTAATTTGTTTGTCAGCATATAATTGGCCTAATATCTCATCCCACTTCGCTGTATCGAAAGAAGACGCCCTAGCCTTTCGTTCCTTTTAGACGTTTCCATCTTAAATTCGTCGTTTAGTCAAAGCCTTACATGCATAAGGTCGTCCGGGTTTTAATTTGGCCAAACAAAACTCAGTCTGATATTCGACCTCAATCTCGTGTAGCTCGTTATTAAAGTCGCGGTAGTACGTGCCCTTGCTTGAGTTTCTCATTTCATTCTCATCCCTCAAGAGACGCTCATATCTAACGACATTGGTCGTTGGTTGAAATAAGTAAGAAAACTCTCTATCTTAGAATTTCCTTTTAAGGTCGAAGTTAAAGCATCCTTACATGAGACGTACGAAATGTCAACTCAAGCAATAGTACGAAGCATTTGCTTCGGGCGGTTTTGAATCGTTGTAAAAACGACTTTGTCCACTCTCCGGGCAATTGTCACAGATTGGCCAAATCGTCCAAATTCACATCTGATTCATCCCTATAAAATTGAGTGTGGAATAGTTGCTCCATTTAGAGCCAGGTTTAGACCGAGTTGGCCGATAGGTTGATAAACCAGGAAAAGGCCACTCCTAAAAGCGAACTTCCAAACAAATGTAGTTTGTGGAAGTCATTCGCCTTTCCTACTTGGATGGTAAAACGTCCTATATGCTTAATGGTGGATACGTCCCCGAAGCCTATCAAGATGGTGAATTCACGAATCTTAAACCCTCTAGGAAGGGGGGATGTCTGGTCTACCCAATCTGGATAAGGCTTGCGGTAAATCGGCCTTGCTACAGGTCATACCCTCTGAGCTATTTGGTCTTGAATGATCTCTAGAATTTGGTCCCGAAGATCGTGTTGTTGGGGTCCTAATGGAGGAAGCTGTGTTTCAGGTAGATTATTTCCCTAAGGCCGTTGATCATCTTGGCCTAATGGATTATAGCCCCCCAGGCCGTTGGTCACTGCAGCCTAATAGGTTATACCCCCTAGGTCGTTGTTTGTTGTAGCTTAATGGGTTAAAGTATTGTCACACCCCACCCCGGGTGGACCGGCGTACGACCCGTGGACCCCTACCACGACCCGCACAAGCCTAAAACCCAAT
>JAOWBR010180906.1:0-10712 GCA_028571145.1 Dionaea muscipula
AAACTCTACTGGTGTATTTTTAAAAAAATATTAAATTTTGCTCTCATTGAGAGTTGAACTCAAGACCTCCCGCTTACTAAACGGGTGCTCTAACCAACTGAGCTATGAGAGCAGGTGTTGCTAAGTTTGCCATATATACTATTTTATTCAAATTATGATTCTTATTATTTGTCCTTTCCACTAGGGATGTTTTCTCCGAAGAACTTCACTTTTTGATGAATGTAGTAGTAATCAATTTTAATAGTGTGTTGGAACAACCCTAAGGGAAGATAACATTTTATCATTGGAATCACAATATTTTTAGTCACGATTAATGAATAATGTCAATTTGTTATAATTTATAATTGTTGCTTCAGTAGAGCCGTGTTATATTTAAAAATAATGAAGGTAGAAAAGCTGTAGAGGAGAAGAGATGCACAGTATTAGAAGAGATGTTGCATGGACAAGATATGCAATCATTTGGACGAATGGTAACAACTGTCAAAAGCAATGTTATATTTGACAAAATATTTAGCAAAGCCAAATTTTAAAAGCCCAAAATCGATCAGTTGCAGTGAAATATTTTCCCTCCCATGACAAATTATACAGACAGCAGTCCAAAATGATATGTATTGGAGTTGCTCTTAAACTATTTCCTCTTTGCCATCTTCTCCTGCTCTGGGCAAAGGAATATTACTGTTCCTTGTTCGAAGAGGAAGAGCAAACTAGACAAAAGCTGGATCGAATATCGATCGGTATCTCTTCTACTTTGCCTTTGAGTTCAAGGCATTTACTTAATTTGCAGGGATTCGCAGCCTTGCAAGAAAAGAACCACGCCCAGGCACCCCTTTTTTACTATAAAAGAATCCCCATATCCTCTGCCATAACCCTCATAGAAAAGATCAAGACTTTGTCATTGCCAATAGCATAAAACAATATGGCAAATGAGTCGTTGAAGCCGGCGGCTTCATTGCTTTTGCTACTCAACTTCTGTATGTATGTCATCGTTTTGGCCATCAGTGCATGGGCGGTGAATCGGGTCATCGACCATGGGTTCATTATCGGTATGCGCTCGCTTGGAATATTTCCTTCGATCTTGGCTCTCATGGTTCTAAATCGGTTTAGTTTTGATGGTGTGAATTAACAGGACCAGGACTCCAGCTCCCGGCACACTTCTCACCCATCTACTTTCCGATTGGGAATGCTGCCACGGGATTCTTCGTGATATTCTCTTTGATAGCCGGAGTTGTTGGAGTTGCTTCATCTATCGCTGGAGTTAGCCATCTTCGATCATGGAGTGCAGAGAGCACGCCTGCTGCTGCCACTGCTGCTATCATTTCTTGGTCTCTCACCCTCTTGGCCATGGGGTAAACATCAATCTTTATCTTCCCACCTGCAGCTAAGCTTAAGCTCATTTGCAGCATGATATATATATATACCTTAAGGATTTGATTTTTCTGTTTCATTGTTCTCTGCAGATTTGCTTGCAAAGAGATTGAGCTTGACTACAGGAACGCACGCCTCGTAAGAACATTATCATCATCATCGTCGTCGTCACATTAAAATCCAACAAATATAATATGTTAACTATTAGCTACCTAATACACATATCTGTCTCGAGTAGACCTGATCATTATTAGATTTTCGAATCTCAAACCCACCCAAAAACTGTCATGGGCTGGGCCGGACGGGCCGAACTTAGTTTGATCAACTCTAATCTCGGGTAGACGACGACGACAAGCACAATTCCTTTTTCACACACAGGCAACTGACAGAATCTTTGTGTTTATGCAGAGGACGTTGGAAGCATTCACAATAATATTATCAGCTACCCAGCTCCTGTACATTGCAACAATACATGGAGGGGACTTAATTCAAGTATAACACAGCATATAGACAAGGCTGGAACTGGATGGATCAAATCAAATCGCTTCACTTTTACGTTGTGTTTTTTGTTTGAGAAGTCACGGGATCGATCGATCGATTTCATCTACGCATTCAATTATCTCATCTACTACAGTACAGATTACAGAATAAAAGCCGCTTAATTGGCAACAAATAGGATTATATTTCTTTCCTCATGTCTCAGCAATCGGATGCCGAAAGCTAAAGGAAACTGGCATCATACCATACCAAAGAGCTATCTTTACTATTCAATCAATCCCAGCACACCAATACAAGTATCTCATGCAGACCACAAAAGAAAGAGAAAACAAGCATGGCCCTGTCCAAAGTCAATATTCACAAATACCAGGAAATCAAACACAATAATGGAATCTTTGAGTCTACGATATCGGTCTACCAGTCACGATACAACTAAAACTGCTGCATTGGCTGTTTGTCCACCTGGAGGACGAGAACCAAGCAAAACACGTACTGTATATTACGGGGACTGACTGCACGGATTTCTATGCGATACGGGCAAGCTTCAACATAAGCAAAACCTTCTGAATCTTGCCCCTGCAATGCAACCACTGAAGAGAAATCATGAGGAATCTAGTCAATTCAAAGATCTTGAAACAATTAGCAACTATATATGATCAGCAAACATGAAGAGAAATCATGCCATTTGAAATATATGCAATCACCAGCCTGGTGGCTCGTTACTTGAACGGAAATAAAAGCTTATGCTCAAATGATCTCTCTTACACGGACACAATCTTTCCGTGGAACTCGTTTGGAAGTTAATGAATGGGGCAGGAAATAAAACTTTGTTTCCGATTGGGGGGAAAATATCTGATAAGACTTTTCCTAAGTAACCAAAGAAGATCGTGAACGTGTTGCTCGCCCTCAGTTGCTTGCAACTTGTCCTCAAATCCCTGTCAGAAACAATCAGCAGAAGGCACTGTTTTATCTTACCAAGCAAGCTTTTAACTTCATAGGCTCTCTTTCCAGCCCAACACAGTTAAACTCTCTAGCCTAAGCATATCCAGAACTTGAGATTTTAAGTTCGGCTTGTGAAATACCTTAAAAATCAACTTATTTGTCACAATATGCACACAAACATCGTCATTTAACAAAATATGCAACTCTTTTCTACACCCACACCTATGCAACCAACCCAAAACTACTGCAGAATACAGCTTGCAGCTCTCCTCTAACTATGCTCCCAAACTAAGGATAAAGCATGTTTTGACATTAGCTGCGGAGCCATCACCAATTGATCCAAGGATAACAAAGCAGGCACTTACCTTGACCAAACTTCGGTATACACAGTTTTCAATCAAGCTTCTGTTGGAAAATTAGTTTTTCTTGGATAGGAAAATTCATTATTTTATGTTTTCTATGTTTTTTGTTTTTCAGGAAACATAAAACGCATTTGGTTTGAATTTTCTGTTTTTTTTTCTTAAAATAGAAAACAGTTTTTAATACAAAATCTTTAAAATGGAGAAAACAAAAAAAAGTTATTTTCTATGTTTTTAATAGAAAATCAAAATCTCAACACCCAAAATACGGAAAACGTCACGTCAGGCCTCTCGCCTTATAAATCATAAATTATATATTATAATATTTTTTGGTTATAAATTTAAAAGTAAAAATTATTAATTATTAATTATTAATTACAAATTATAAAACCGTTTATTTTGACAAAACAGTGTTTCAAATTGTAAACCAAACATGTTTTTTCTTTTTACAAAACTCAAAACATAAAATTCAAAACTTAAAATAAACCAAACAAACCTTGGAGCGAAAAATAAGTGAGCCCCAGATGTCGTTGTTGAGATTTTTGAGTGGCAACATGTTTTTAGCTATGCGGAGGATAACACCGTAAAGACGGTTTGTAAAAACTATTTTCGAGTAAATGAAAATTGATTATCAAAGTCAACACCTCATAAATAGTGGGAGCCGAAAATGAAGAAGAGATTCATTTACATGATTTCCTGTTAGGGCACTGGAATGAAAGAAGAGTGAGGTCACAGTAAGAGTACCTTTTAACCACTTCCTTCCCTCATAGGTTATCACGGCTTAGGGTAGGTAATATATCGGATAATGCTAGATCCCGCATAACCTTCATAAACTATTTCTAAGTTGAAAGGATAACTTTGCATATATAACCCAACTGAATTCCCTTGGGCCTTGCTACAAATGAATGCCAAATACTACCACTAACTACACCACAATATGCTTGCAGTTCTCTTCTAATTTGCCCCTTTACTTGCTTACTTTCCTGCTAGACTCTCTAATATCCAGATAGAGGACTTAGGCTAATTCAAATGGACTACTACCACAGCATGTATCTTGCAACCTACATGCCTTCACTCTCCAATAGAGTGCACTTTCACATTGTACAAACAAGGGCAAAATTGTCAATTACACTGCAGTTGACAGCCAACTCCTACTCCCAAATGACGATAGCCAATAGTTGTACCTATAGGTGCGGAACAAATTCGAACAAATTCCCAAATGGCATGAGAAATACATAAAGGATGCCATCTCAAACTCTTACTTTATGCAGCAGCCACGTCGGGTTTCACAAGATCATAACTTTCCTCAAAAGAAGACCAGAATGAATTCCTGAGTGAAATGGAATCACCAGGTCTTTTCACTTGAATCATGCACTACCAGAGAGTCGGATACAACAAGGGAAACCTCATAGTTGATGGTTTCTGTTCAGGCTCAAAGATGAGGAGAGACAGTTGGAGGATAGCGTGGAGAAGAAGGCATTATTCAAGAATCAACAAGAGCCAATTAATAGAACCGATAAAACAATGTGAGCAGTAAGTTGATTAAGATTCTCACTCATAGAACAAAGCTCAAAAAGATAAACAAGATATTCCAGAATTCAACTATGCACGTCGGCCATTAAAACATATTAGCTCTAGATGGATGGTCAACATCACGTCTCAATGACGGATTGAGAAAAAACTTAAAGACTGTCTGTCTGCCTTGAAAGAGAAACATCATAAAACTGCCCTCCAACTGAACTAGATAAAACAAAGCAATTAAGGTTCATTCACCTTCACATACAGAGAAGGCCTTTAATTTACATCTAAACTTCATTCATTTGTAAACAACAATATTTGATGGATGTATCTATATCTCTTACACCAATATATTTAACTAAGCTACTGAAAAGAAAAGGAAATCACACACCAAACACCAACATAAACTGAACATCATGGGCTGTAATTGGTCATCCACAATTTAATCAATATGCAGACACTAGAGATGAAAAAGGTTAAAAAAAACACATACTACAGCTAAAAGAAAGACAGTTAGTGCAATAAGTCAGGAAGCTACAACAAACCCACCTCTACTTATCTATCAGCACGGACAAACAACTCAAAAAGTCCACAGCAATTCCTCCATGAAGCTCTTTGCACTGCCTGTGCAGCAGAAGGTATTAATGGCTGCAAAATAAAATAAAATAAAATCAATACTAAAAGCATCAGAAGGCCTCTAACAAAAACGATATATAAAATAAAACTGTCATGCAAAAAAGCACAAAAAGTAGGAAGCAATTCTTTGCCTTATCATTTATGTCTGACTTCTCAAAATTGAGAGCTATACCTGCGCTTCCGATTTATCAAGAACCTCTGAGTTTTTTACATGAGCCACCTCATGACTTGGGACAGTAGCTGGAGCACCACTCTGCTCCGCAGTCTGATTAATCAAGACTGCACCATTGTCCGTCTTGTGACTTGTATCAACAGCAAGAGAATCTACCTTCACCTCAGATAGCTCTTGAGTTTTCAACTCTTCAACAACATCTACTCCATTGTTTGTATCCAAAATTGCAGCAACACCCTCACCCTCCAACTGCTCAAAAATCTCTGGGACTTTGACTTCATCCACTACAGCACTAGCATCAATGGAAGAATACTCGGGTAACTTATCCCCATTACCGTTTTCGCTCAAGCCCACCGCAGTAAATGAGCTAATATCATCCTGAACAACTATGAGAGACGCCTCTGACTCAGTTTCCTCTAGCAGCAAAACTGTTGGAACTGATGGAAGCTCGTCTTTCCCAGCTGAATAATCCAGAACTTCAATTCCATTTTCTTTCCACGTTGGCCCAACCCCATCAGCAACATCAGAAGTCTCAGCAGGACTATTTCCAATTATGAAATTGACTTCTTCAAGGGGAGGAACTGACTGTTTAACTAATTCATTATCAACAATCTTTTCCTCAATCAAGTATAATACCTCGTTAAATGAAGCACCTGGAGGGACAACAATTACCTCTTTTGGCAAATACTCTGCCGGCTCGATTACCCCACTGTCAAGGCCACTCTCTGAAAGTGAGTTATCATTCCATCCACCCAACTCTTTGATCTCCTCTGCCACTGCTTCCTCTTTCTCAACGGCAACATCATCCTCGTCTAAGCTAATACCGTTGGAAATCCCATTTCCACAGGGAGGATCTCCAACAAGACTCTGCTTTATTGCGCTATCATCGTCATTGACCTCAGTTATCGATGTAACCTCGGGTTCCACTTCTTTTACGACTGTCTCAAAAACCTTTTCCACTTCTTCTACAATTGTTTCAACAACACTCTCCTCTTCCAAACCCACTTCTTTGACAACCTCCTTTATACCAGCTTCCTCAAGAGCCTCTTTCTTCTCCTCTTCCCCTTCTCTCTCAACTTCAGCACCATCACTGTCTCTCTCCTCAATAGATTTCGCATCATCATTCTCTACCAAAGTTGAATCCATTCAAAACAATCATCAGATAAAGAATCAATCAATCAAAAAAAAACCCAAAAAAAAGACGACACCCATCAACTGAAGATATACCAAACAACATCAATATCATCAAAACCACATCATCAACAAAGATGAGAGAAAAAGAAGGAAATTAAACTTAACCAACAATCAAAAAAAATGCCCAAATCACCAAAACAAGCTTCAAATCAAGAAATTGACAGATACCCACAAACGCAGTAGATGTGGAATTAAGTACATGAAAGGACATCCAAACAAAGGGGACAGAGAGGCACGCCAAAAACTCATGTGTAGAAATAGTTCGAAAAAGTGGACAAGTAATGAGATGAGAAGCCCATATACCTTGAGGGTGAGACCCAGCACTAGTGTGAGTGTCGTGGGTTCCTTTTTGCATCTTTTTCTTGGCTGCTTTCCTCCTCTTGGCACCAGAAGGCATTATTGGAGGGTTGCGGAGAAGAAAGAGAGCGAATTACACCCAACACAACAAATAACTTTACTATCCCTACTTCTAGATACTACTAGTACCAGAAAACCACTAGTAGAATAATTTGGGGCGCTACCCAGTACCCAAGATCGTGGGTTGATTGGTTACTACTACTACTAGTACCATACAACCACCAGTAGAATAGAAAATTTGGGGGCCAGATCGTTGGGTTTTGCTGCCCGTCTTCCCTTTGTTGCTTCTTGATGCTTCTCCCTAAACATGAGAACCAAAACTCCTAATTGGGCTATTGCAAAATCTGCGAATCAATGGGTTAATCCAATCCAATTTTGCTATCTGTGGATGTGATTTTTTTCAGGGTTTATAGTATACTCCCCCAAATCAGGGTGCAAGCAGCTATTAATCATTCATAATCGATCTCCTGTTTCAAAATTTTAAAAGGGCATTGGGACCAGGGAGCGGGGAGAAGACTGACTGGTAGACTTGCGTAGTCGCGGTTCAGCTACTGTTACCGGTTTCAAGTTTCAAAATAGGGACCTTCTTCTGCGGTGTGTGCGAGAATTTTTTTTTTTTTTTTTTCAAAATAGGCGTATGATTAGGGACGTAGCGAGGAATATAGCTCTGAAAGGTCACCATTGTATATAACATTAGAAAAATTTACATATTAATAACTGACTAAAAATCACTTAATTCAAACCATTAAATATAAATATTATCATATTTTAAGTATTCGACAAAAAGAAAAAGAAGAAGAAAGCTATTTTTCTTGGTTTCGACAGTTTAATGACATGTTATCAAATTTTTATAATATTATACAATAAATTAATTATTAATTATATTAGAACATCATTCTCTATATATATATATCAACAAGTCATTGTTTAGGTATTGATCGCTAATTCTGTTTTGATGTCAATTTTTATCATAAATCATAACTAAAAATACTCTGTAATACTAGCGGTTACAACATGTGAGATTGGAGTGAAAGCCAAGAGCAAGCATACTAGTGGGTAAACTGTTTCTTCCGGTTCTCATTATATTTTTAATAAAATCAAAAATTTTATTCAACACTAAAACTATTTATTTCATCGCAAGTCAAAGACTCAAATATATGTATCAAATTAGTCGTAAAATATTAAAACCTCCATCAGAAAAATATTTTTTGGATAAAACTTTAAAAGACAAACGAACTTATTCTTATCAAAATTACAGAACGAGTTGGATTAGTTCAAATAAGATAAACAAAGTTGTAACTCATTAGTTACTTCATCAAAACGAGTTTTGAGTTTTACATATTGTCTATAAATAACAATGTAGAATATTCTACATATAACTAGGTCAGTTCAAGGAATCCCTTTTTCACTCTCAATGACAATAATTGGATTGAGAGCAACAGAAGGCCATGATTAAATCCTAAATGATAGTAGAGCCAACATTTAATACAATGAGAGAATCCACCAATGACTGTCATTGGAGGTCAAAAGGGGTACACGGAACCGTTCCCTTCTACATATATAATAGTTATATAAATTTGTAATCATTAGAACTTTACACATCTCTCATCCATATTCCAAACAATAATTTTCTCATAATTAAAAACAAGTTAATGCATCTCGCTTCAACCTGACCGCATGCTCGCTATTATTTTTTTAGAGTATATTAATTTTTTTAAAAATTTTAGGGGGGACTCCCCCCTCCTTAGGGGAACTAGGAGACTTACACTTATGTCCTATCCAGTGCCTATCAAAATCGAGCATCGAGACAATTTATGTCATCTAGGAATGAACATCGGGACAGATTTCAGATATCTGAATGGGGTTAAACCTTACCCTATCAAATCATCGGAGTCGGAGATTATATTGATTACTGTTCGCGGATAACGGGTACTCGAATCTTGGGTAATCAAGTAATCGCAACAATGTACTTGATATGAATTCTAGTAAGAATTCTAAACTCCGTTACCATATTAGGAATGATGGGATCGGATCCCACCACTTTTTTCTTTATCCATTTCCTAAAGGTGATTTCACCATTCTTAATACGGTAATGGAGTTCAGAATTCTTATTAGAATTCATGCCAAGTAGTGTTGTTGAAGTAATTGTAAGTAACTGGGGGGTCCGATGATTTGATTACTCAATTAATGAACAAATACTAAATGTCCAAAAAATTGTATGGAGAGGTGAAGATAAAGAACGAGACTAAGCGACGAGCAGCAAGTGTTGAGCGACAGGAATGAGCGAAGTTGGATGTAGATTCGAGGAAGGTAGATTTGGACGGTTGATGGATTGATTGATTTTGTTTTTATGGACCCGATTTTTTAAGAATGTCATCTACTCGAGAGCCGAACCGATAAAAGCTTGAACAAGTCATTGACTCTATTAAAGATCAAATTAGATCAAATTGTCCATTCATGTGTACACCACATTGCCATCCAAGGAGTTCACCATGTCTCTAATTTTGGTCATATCATTCCATATATCACTTTTTTTTTATTAAAATGTTTTGGTTTCCTAAGGATTATTGAGTCATTTTCATTTAGATTTACAAGCATAGCTAAAGGATCTCAATGCATGTGAGTTGGACTTTCTTCGTTGGACACTTCAAAAAATTTCAAAACACCAACAGCTAAAAGTATCATTGACATAGTGATACTTTACATCAACATGTGCTTTGTTCGTTCATAGTGCAATGAGATTTTCCACAGATGTAAAACATTATGACTATCTATATATACCATACAACTTCTCTATAGGACTTTGTTTTTTTCTCAAGAGACCTTGTACCCAAACAGCTTCCTTGAATATATACATCAGCCATAACAACATATCTAGTTTCAGTTGAGTGGATGAAAGTGCAACCAGTGGCTACAGCTGTATTTTGCAGCTAAGAGCATCATTATCTCACAAGGCAAATCTGCCTGTTAGCCAAAGTGGCTAGAGTTTTTGCCGAAAAACCAAAAAACCCATGAATATCTGGTTCGCCATTCACCTTGCCATTTTGCCGAAAACCAAACAGGTGAATAGTATCTCGTCTAATTTGGCGAGATACTATTCACTAGCCAAATGGTTTTTTTTCATGTATGCGTGGATTAATTTTGAAGGAAAAAAAAACGATATTTTAATTTGGTTAGCTAAAATAAAGAGTTTGATTTTGTAAATTTTGAAAAAGTGGATAGTTAAAGTAAAGAAAGTGAATTTTATAGGTTAATTTGGTGAAAAATTTGACTATACTGATACGGATGCTCTAACACAGTTTCCTCCAAGTTTAATATTGTAGGAGGTAGTTGACTTCCTTGAGTCTCTATTTCCTGCATAGTCAGAATCGACGAAAGCCAAGATCAACAAAGTTAATCCATTTTCCATATAGCAATCCAACCTCAACGGTACTACTAATATATCTCAGTAGCCACTTGAGAACATTCTAGTGCTCAATACGTGGATTTGACATGTACCTACTCGGTAAAGATATTGAGAAAGACACTGATGAGAAATGTGGAAGTGGAAATAATCTCTCAGCCTCACTGAATCAATGAATCGAGCACAATCATAAAGCAACACTCAAAGAAGAACAAAGGAGAAAATCAAATTCTCACTTCTGGAGGGAAGAAGAACACTTAGGAATATT
>JAOWBR010180917.1:0-30353 GCA_028571145.1 Dionaea muscipula
AATAAAACAAACACGATTTCAAGCAGGGTATAATATAGAAATGTTTTCTTTTTCAGAAGCTTTTGGGTGCAGCACTCCCCCCCCCCCCCCTCTCTCTCCCTTTTTTTGTGTTGAGAAGGTGAGCGTGCCATAAGAATGGATTCAACTCTTTGCAGACTTTAGATAAATTATGATCTTCAACCATATACATAAATCACCAGCGAAAAGGGCACTGGAAATTACTTCCTCCATAATCAATCTTCCAGTACTAGGATGAGCATCTTTACTCAGCACCTCCATGACCTCAATCAAAGCCCTCAGTGTAGAGAACACTTTTCTCATCCCTGCCAACCTGAAACAGCCATTTTTCGAAATTTACTTTGCCGTAATCTGAATAAGAAGGAAAACAACATAGGCTTATCAACAAAAGGCATGCATTCATCCACCAGGTGGAATTGTATCACTTAAAATAGATATTATGAAATTGCATACACCTGAAAGTTCATAATCTATTTTGAAACTGCATGCACCTTAAAGTTCATAGGATGCAAAGAGATTTTTTGAGGTATTTATGAAACTTAATTAGCACATAGCACACATATAAGAATAATACAAACTACAGAAAGAAGACATCAATACTAGGAATTTCTGGATTATCTTGCATACAACAGGACAATGCTGATTTTTCTGGTGCTCTCTTGCACAGCAAAGGCACATATGAGCTCTGGTACATCACTTCATAAACTCTCTGACAATAAATAAGATATGAACTATGACATTAGCAACAGATATAGCAATTCTACAAGTCCAAAAACAGAGGATGAGGTCATTAGATGCTCTTTGACCGGAACACCTTATCCCAAATTAGGGCTACTGCAGAATTCAGAAAGGTGAAGCCCAACAAGAACATGTTACTACTTAGAGCACCTTTCATTAGGATCAGTTTCCCCAGCCCATGACGTGTAACCTTAATGAAATTGTTCTTATTCATGAACATCAACTTTAAATTTTCGCATAGGAAAACGAGCCAATCACTTCGAACCGCGAAAAGGGCATAGAACTTGAGTCAATCACTTTGAACCGCGAAAAGGGCATAGAACTTGGACACCTAGCATCAAAAATACTATCTATAAAGATATTAGGAAATGGAAGGGATGGCAGAAGCACAATTCAAAGCCTAGCCCATCTTTTCCATGCTATCCAAGCCAAAGTGCATAGTTCAGTAATGGTTGGCAAGTATGTTAGGTTAAATATGCTGCTAGTATATGAACACCTGGATTTGCTTTTTCTAACTGACTTCTGTTCCTTTACTTCATTTTAAACATTTATCACATGACAAAAGCTCTTAACAATCACTAATTAAAAAAAAAAATCTGAATGACACTTTTCTTGAGTTCCCATCTTCTAAGCCAAAAATCATAGATTCTATTCACATGAATACTTCAATGAGATGGATATATACATTAGGATCGGTCAAGGAGAAGGAAGAAAGGAAAAAAAAAAAAAAAAAACATTCTGAGTGATGCAACTTCATGTATATGTACAGAAGGATGGCTTCACTCCATCTTCTAAGACTTACAATTTCAATTCTTATAACTTTCCAGGTCTAAAGAAGCCCAACAGTTGGTCTGTTTGTTCTGAAACTCAGATTTAAGATTTTAAGAGTTGTTTTTAGGATTAAAAAAATTAAAAGATGACTTAATGCAGTGAAAGTTTCAGTTGAAAACTTTTATAGGATTGGTACTCGTGCTAAAAATGGAATCCGAGATCAAATAAGGTGATACCGTATCTGAGGGATGCTTCTTTACTGCTGATTTTTTTTTTCTTAACTTCAAGAGCTATGCAATTTTCTGCACAGATACTAGAAGGCATTTTATGTCTACAACGTTATGATGTTCTTAAATAATTGAACAGCAACTAGAAAGTTTTAAGAGGCGCAATGCACAAAAGCTTTATGAGGTGTTGATAATTTATGATGCAAAATGCTTGAATGCTTTAGGAGTTGCTGAATTAAGATGTGGAGGAAAGAGAAATAGGTGTGTATTCCTAATACTAGGTACATCCAAAATAATGTTGGATCTCCAATATATCAATAACAAGAAGTCAACAACAAAAAAAGTTTTTCCCGCTAGGAGATGTCAACTACATGGATATGACAATGTCAATCTCCTATGTCATGTATCGTGTCCAAAGTGATATCATGGTATACCAACTCAAGCCTTATAACTTTTTAAAAATCTTCTCCGGTCTTCCTCTTCCTCACTTGACTAGCACCTCTTTTATAGCTTCACATATTGTCATGGGTGTATTACAAGGCTACACTTCGCCTGTTCAAACCACCTTAAGCATGATTCTTTTATTGCACTCCAACCATTTCCCTTATAACATGATTTCAAATCCTAACCTTTGAGTATGCTTACACATTTACTTGAACATTTTCATCTATACCACTCTCATGTTCTGTATATGACGATACTTTTGGATAACATAAAACTCTTGAATTGCTCTTCCATTTCATTTAACCAACTTTAATTTTATTCTCAATAACTTCAACAATCTCCCCATCATTCTAAATAATCCTCCTAACATTTTCAGAAGGTTCTCTTTTTAAAAAAAAATTATATTCCTAAATGCAAACTAATCACTCGATTCTCTATTGAAAATAAAACCACAATCCATATACTCAATCTTCAACATACTTAGTTTTAAAATCATTTCATTCCAAAGGGTCCCTCTAAGCTACCAAATTAGCATTGACACCTTCTCTAACCTTACACGCCTTCAATATGACTTATTTACAACCAAATTTCCGTCACCAATCTCCATTCACAAGGACGTTTCTCAGGTCCTATTGAAAAGCTTGTCTATTTACCATCAGTGTTTTAAAAGACGCGTCTCGAGCTCAAGGCACTCCCCCCGCGCCCTGAACCCCTTGGGGCGAGGCGACTTCAATGAGGCGCTGCCTAGGCGCGCGCCTTGTGCGCTTTTGGGCGCGCCTCAAGTTTAAAAAAAAAAAGGGAAAAAAAAGTGAAAAGCAAAGAAACAAAAATGAGCCGCAGCCCATGGCTATTTCATATATATATATATATATATATATATATATATATATGAAAAGAGGAAAAAAAAAAAAGAAGAAGAAGAAGAAGAAGAAGAGGTCAGTTGCCCTAGGCTGTTGCCGCTGTTCCTTGGTTCCTCCCTCTCAATCGGTGCTGCCTTCAGCCTTCCACCTCCTCAGACACCGCCGCCGCCGACTAAGGTATGCCTTCCACCTCCTCTTTTTCTCTTTTCCTTTCTCTTTCTTCCCCTTTTCCAGTTTCCTCTTCCCTTCGGCTTTCTCCTGATCCCCTTCCCTTCGGCTTTCTCTTCCTTTCCCTTTTCCCCCTCCCTTTTCCTCTTCCTCTTCCCCTAGACTTCTTCTCCTTCCCTTCCCTTCAGCAGAATCATGTTACAGAAAAAAAAAATGGCTTTCTTGTTACAGAAAGAAAAAAAAAATCGATGTCTGATGTCTCAACTTTCTCTTCCTGTCACAAAAAAAAATGATTTCTCTTCCTGTTACAAAAAAAAAAAAAAAAAAAAATAGTGCAACTTATAAAATATAATTATACGATCCTTGTTTTTTCTTGGCTAGATGTCTGATGTCTTTGTTTTTTCTTGGCTAGCTACTAAAGTACCATAATTGAAGATATCGTGGATCCACTTATGTAAAACAATATTGATGAATCCAATGAGTGGTTACTTGGTAGATTGGATGAAGATTGAGATGATGATGAGAATGACTTTGTGTTTGAAGATGATGATTCTTTGACTTCGAGAGCAGTTGCTAGAGCTAGTGGGACATTAGATCCTATTTACCGCACTAGGAGTACAAGGAGCACTACAGTTCAGATATTAAGTTCTAGACCTGGAGGCTGAAGGTGGAGGAGGAGGCCAAAGAGTTCATGAAGCTATGTCATTGGAAACAACTGATGAAAAGAATATCGAGAACATATCTGACGTGGAAGCAGATATTGGTGTTGATGTTGATGAAGATTTGAATGAAAAGGATTTATTTACACTTCCTAATGAGTAATTGGTGTTGTTAACTTTTTTGCTTGGTGTTGTTGATTGTGTTGTTTTAAGTTGTTAACTTCCTATATTATGTTGTTAACTTTTTATGAGTGATTGTGTTGTTGATGGCTTTTTTGCTTGGAAACTTCCTGACGAATGATTGTGTCAGGGATTTGTTAAACTTCCTATATTATGTCATTTGTGATGATAATTATCTTATTAATGACTCATGCTTAATTTTTTTATGCCCCTCATATATTGCAAATATTTTTTTTTTTTTGCGCCTCGCGCCTCGAAATCCCTTTTTCTATCTATCTTTTAACAGTATGCATTTCATTTTGGCCATGGTCTATACCTTCCTAGGCATAATAAATGGAGAATGTCAAAAATATGTGCTAAAAGTTGATCCATGACACAAGCGTGTTGCACCTAAAAAATCTCGTGTACGATTTGCACCAAGAACTCTCCAGGGACGACATCAAAGTCCAGAGTCAACCGGGACGGAGGTGGCTTCGGCCGGCGGAAGGTCCAGTCAGCTCAGGGGAGGAGTGAAAAAACTTGAGGTGATTCTGATCCGCTAAAGAGAACTTGAAATGGATGAAAAAACCACATCAGAGGGTACCTCGAGATATAGCCCCGAGAAGACCGTCTGATGCTTAAGTCAGCACACGTGTGGAGAATGATCGGAAGCTCCTGCGTGGAGGAGAACCAGAAAAAGTAGAGAGAACTATGAGAGAAGAGAGAGGTCAATCAAGTGATCGGACAAAATGGCGGACAACTAGGTTGACGGCCTGCTCGGTTGGGCCGAGCAAGGCAGAGTCAAGAGATGACCGAACAAGGGTCGACCGAGCAAGGCACGGCCTGGCAGGGGCTGGCCGGGTAGGGGAGATGGCTAGGAACGGAGCAGAGGAGCTGGCCGGACAAGGAGTTGGTCAAGCAGGCTAGTCGGGCAGGCGTTAGCTGGGCAGGGACAAGTGCAAGGGCCAAGCAGGGCAGCTCGGCGACGGCCGGGCAGGTGGTCTGGTCGGCGGCCCGACAAGGTTCTCCAGGAAGATCTACTCGGCCGTTCGAGAGAGAGAGCATATAGGAAATGAGAGAGGGGCGAGGGTATTTCTGGAGGAGGAAGTTGGGAATTTACTGTTTTGTCACTGGAGTTTTGAAAAGCCCGTTTAATCTCGTTTGAGTTCCGATTGACGAACGATCAGCGGTTGGACACTCCTGGCAAGGTCGGGAATCATCCAAGATGGGTTTGGTCAGATTTGACCAAGATTGACCGGATTTGACCCGAGTTTGACCAAGGGTTGACCATGGCCTGAGTTTGACTGGACAGCCCAATCTCGGACCCTCTATGCACGTACGGGAGGAGAAAATCCTCGTACAACAAAGCGAATCATAATCTAGCATTTGCTGAAGATTTGGTAGATCAAACCCATTTACAGCAAAACACCTCCTCCCCCACTTCTCAACCAAGACACAGGCAATGCTATTGGGAGGACTAAGTATAGTCTCCATCATATCCAAATCCAACGCACATCCGCATTGTTCTCCCCCAAGCAAAACATAACACAAAAGGCCCCCAAATCAAAAACAGCTGTCGCAATTTTAATTTCCCAAACTTCCTTCCAGCATCTGATCCAGCAACAGCAGAAAAAGAACTAATTCGAAAAAACTTTGCAACCTTCCATGTTCCACCAATGTCTAAATAGTTTTCAAGAAAAAACCGATATTACATCCTCACGGTTGTACTTATATTCCAGATTTGTCTCTTTTTTTTTCAACAAAGCTTGTTTATCCACGTTATATCACCAACAAAAGATCCCAACTAAATAAATCAGGGAGATATTTAGCAGCAAATACCAACTCCTATTACATACACGCTATAACTAATAGTGTCTGCATTATGTATTCATAATTCTGCGGCAGCTGCCATTCTGGACGTACAGCATCATCATTTTCAAACAAAATTACTGTTATAAGGACCAGAGAGTAGCACCGTGCTTTGTGAACGAGGAAAACAAATAAAAAAGAAGGAAATGACCTAAGGATTGGAAATCACAGAACTGAATTGCACTGAACTCAAAGACTCCTTCAGATGTTCAAACTTACTCTAACACAAAAGACCTCAACTGGATAGAGAGAAGTGAATGTTGATAAAGCTTACTAATATTCAAATCAACAAGGAAATAATAATACCTTCGATGCTTCATTACCAGCAACCAGAACTGTCAGAGTCTGTAGGACACTCAAAACCAGCTTCTCTCCATTGGCTACTACAGATGTGCCATTTAATAATGAAACAACATGCAAGAAACACCCCGCATCTCGAAGTAGTGCCTGATGATACTGAGTCCTCAAAATTTTGGGAAGCCATCAGAATATGCAACCATCCAAATTCAGAATCAAGTTATCTTTAAAAGACAGGTGATGACAGAAACGTACAAGCTTCACACAGAGAGAGAGACCAACACATGTAGGTCAAAAGGAACTACAGCAAAAGTCATTTACCAGTTGATCCATCAGCAACATTTCTCTAATGCCAGTTAAGAGGTCAATGGATATGTTTGCAAAATCTTTTTCCTTCTCCTTTGCTTGTGTAAATGTTTCCAGATACTTTGAAAGTAATTGCAACTTTGCCTTTTGATCTTCCTCTGTTGTTGAAGCACTCTAATGCAGCACCGGAATTGTGACCAGAAAACAGAAGAATAATAAACCACATTGGATGTACCAAGTTAAGACTTGAGAGAAATATCACATAGAGAAAGCACTTAAGCCTTACCTTCATTATATCCACAATACAACAAAGAATCAGATTTCTTACGCCTTCCAGCCAGAACAAGTCAAACAGACAGTCAATACAGCTAGTACTGTGGAGAACGAAAGTCTTGACATCAGCAGCTGCTGAAAGGTATGTGCAAAAGAGCTCCACAGATGCTTTCACGCTTTCCTCCAAAATAATGGAGGATGTGGACACATTTATACCCTGACGCGTTACATCCCTGAAAGCTTCCCCATTGCAGCTTTCAGCAATGGTGTTTACATCAATCAACTTTGTCAACTCTTGAGCTTGCATACAAGCAGCTTTAAGCACTCGAGAAGCAGCATCAAGCTCCATGAAGGAAACAACAGTTTTCTCCTGTGCAAGCTGCAGTATCTGAAGCAAACTCTTTGCTATAATAGTGGCAATTGCAGGATCACAACCAGATTGCAGAAGAGCATCCAGTAAAACAGAGCATTCTGGCTGCCAAACATGGATGTATGTCAGCACATAACAGATGCTACTGACTAAAGAAAGATCAGAGCAGACTGACAACCCATGTTAGCAATGAACAAAATACAGAAAATGAGGGAAATGGAAATGGGAGGAACACTAAGGACAGCTAGTAAAATCCTAATTATTTTTCAGATATAGAAACATGGGCATCTGATTTAAGTGTATATGAAAAGGATATGAACACTAGGGATACTCTGTTACAGACCCATTACTTTCCACAAGTAAATTGTTGGAATCTTGGTATTTTTTTATGATAGTCGGGAAAGCTACTTCTTTAAATAGTCATACTCTCTTTATTTCATTAATTAGGAGAGCCATCCTCAGTTGTTTGGATGCTAGATTTTTTTCCTACGTTACAAGTTTCTCACCTAAGTTAGTAAGTTAGAATTGGGTAGCTTGGATTGATGAGATGCAACTGAGAAGGGGTAGAAGATTATGTGAAAGAGTATCAAGGAAATTGCCATACATGCATAACATATCATGACTTAGCAAAGGCCACCACAAGGAATAAAGAGGAATATCATCCATGCATGTAGTCAAACCACTTATTCGGAGAAGCCTAATTTGAGTTTGGATTGGTTTGATTTTTTATTTCATTGACTAAGGTAGATTCTCACAGTTTAGATTTAGATTAGTTTAAAAAAATGATACCTTATCAACATATTACAATCAAATCCTAGTAAACATAAAGCTTAATGCATAAGGTGCAAGCTGAAGTAAGCATCATGTTCCTTTAGGAAATGAGCTCTCCCTTAAAATCACTGCCTAAAAGCTGTAGGCACTGAAATTCAGTACAATAATAGCATAATGGTACTACAGAAAAAGGAACAGCTTATACTTACAGAGTTATCTGGATTGGCAGAAGAAGTTGCTGCAAATAAAACAAGCGAAATAATTCCCGTTTCAAGACTTGTACCTTCATGGGACTGCAGATTTGAAAAACAAGAATTAGAATGACACAAACAAGCACTCTCACCAATATTTGCCCTAAAGGAGGGACAACTTACTTCTGGAAGATGTCCAGGAGTTCGTTGAAAAAAGAAGTTGTCTGAGAAGAAAAGTTTCCATATTCCCTCTTCCTGAAATACTGCAACCAGTGAAGATGATGAATCTATAACCTTTCTCATTGCAGAAATTACTTGGATCTGTAGGGTATGCACAAACAACCTGTAAACAATAATAACTTGATTATGATTAAGATGACAAGCATACACAGCATACCCTAATATCAATTATGCTATAGTTATCCTCTGCACAAAAAGCCAAGTGAGTGTCCACTAACCATAAATGAGCAGGCACTTCATCCTCATCTAGACAAGCCTTGATGCATGGGAACACAGCAAGTAAAACCCTAAGGAACCACCTCACTGAGAGTTCACGGTATGCAGTAGAAACTAGCAAGATATTTCTACCAGGTGCTCCATCAACAGTAGAAGACTTATGTTCTTCTGGAGCAAGAATGAATAAACAGAGACCTTTACTCAATGTAGAAGCATAATCACCCCAATATCTGATAAAGCGTGAATTCGCAAAGATATCAGCAGGCACGGAATTTGGTAATTTTGCATTCATGTTATATTCTGATCCTGAAACAGGCATATGAATATCATGCTGGAATGACAAATTTACTCTTCGTCGGTTGTAAGCCTGAAGCATGAAAGCAGCAGAACAGAAGCTATTTGCAAATTTATGCACCCTGCCATTCTCACATAGAAACTGCAAATTGCTTAAATTCCCAAATCTGGATGATTGTCAAGGAAAGGAGAATGTACCATACTTTTAGTTCTTTAACTTAAACAAGGATTACATCTCCCATTCAGATACAAAATCCAAGCACTTTCCGATGCCTATGTTTTAACAGGTGCAAAGTGCAGCCAATTGCAAAAGGCTGGTTATGACTTGCTTGAAAAAGGCTGTTTGGAGTCGAAGCACGATGAGCAAGCATGCACCACATAGGAGCGAGGTGCGAAGATATCTATGTGCAAACGTTGTGAACTCCCAAGAAAATAAGCATAATTTTCTCATACTTGTACAATATGACAACAGAAAGGCCAAGATAACAATAAACATAAAAAAAAAAACAAACATAAACATCAAAATAAAAAAAAGACCAGGCGATAAAAGGAGGAAATAAAAGGAAACAAAGTAAGCAAATGGCAAAAGGAAAGAAAAGGCCAAATGGAGAAAGAGAAAAGGAAACAAAGAAAAAGAACAAAAAGGTAAAGGATTCATAAGCTATCATTCTTTTGCTAATCATCAATTTGTAGCCAGCTAGGTGTCATGAGATCATGGTGTGACATGGATAAAAATGTGCAGAAAATGGCCAATAATGATTCATCAATGTGCAATTGGGCAATAAATGGATAGTTCAATCACATTAACAGTTGTCACTAAAGGACTGGTATAGCAACCTGATAAACAAACTAAGAAATTTCTGTCACGTGGATGTTATGTGACAGAACAGCAACATTAAACATTTTCTGCTCAGAAAGAGCAGAAAGGAAGTCTGCATTGGTTCTACAACATAGCTCCTAACTTAAGAAATACACGTATAACAATTTAGCAGAAAATTACTCAGGTGGACTGAAAACCAATGTCTGAATTCCGAAAGCTAATGAAAAGGATACACAGCCTCTCTAAGAACTTCCATACAAAGAACATGAAGCTGTAATACACCCATCAAAAGCATTTCATCCCTGCATGACATTTACATCGAAATATGTTAGAAAAGAAAGTGAAAAATTATTGTTGGGACTCCCAACAATAATTTTTTTATAATTTCAAATAATTAAATAGTATTACTTAAGCATCTAAAACTTTATCCAAAATATTACAAAAATTAAAAATAGTCAAAATTTGAATTGAAATCCGAACTCGAGCTCGAAATAGTGCTTATCGAGCCTATCGAGCCGAGCTCCACCCTTGTCTCAGTGAGCTTGTCAAGCTCGAAGTCCAGCTTGAGTTTGAGCTCGAGCTCGTTATAATTAAACAAGCTTAGCTCGTTTATAAAAATACTCGGCTCGGCTCGGCTACACCTCTAGTTGGGAGTTGCACAATATAAAGTGGTATAGTAGATCAAGACTAACAAAAAGAATGTGAACCCCACTGTGGTTCAAGTTTCGGGTATTACTGAGAACCCAAAAGAGCGCAGGTTTAAAATACTCAAAAAGATTAATTCTGTTCTAATATTGTCCAGCTTCTTGAGCCCGCCTAGGAGAGGGGGGAGGGGGCACTCTACAATAATATACCAAATCAAACAGAGTCCAAGAGAACCCCACTCCGATCAATGCATGAACAATAACTCTAAGTAGGCAGACGGAAAAGATGAAAATAATTAAATGACAATGCTCAAGAAGGTACTAGTGGCATATGCTAAAATCTAACAACAAAATGGTCTTCTAGATGAGGAACATGGGTGGGATCAAGGATGGTGATACTGATAGATATGGAACATTTCCACACATACACAAGCAACTTGATAATAAATGGATAAAGCAAATGCAAGACTTTTACAGAATTAAGTCAACAAAAACCTAAGTTAAACCTTCAAAACCCTTTTAATAACTATGAAGCAAGCAAATTTACCAAAAGCTCAAACTTGCGGTACATTCAAGATGCCCCCTCACATGAAAGCCCACTAGGCTTGCAACGTGGACTATACACAGATTCACACAAGATTCAAACTCATGACTATCATGTCAAGCAATTCACTTTACCAAAAGTTCAACTTTGTGGTATAAGGTCCAGAAGATGATTTTATACTTAAACAATAACTATGTTGTTCTTATCATAATTGTCTTAAATAGATCACAAGGACAAAAAAAAATGAAGGAGACTAAGATCTTATAGGAAGAGACCCAAGTTAAAAGGCATAAAATCCACATTAGCAATCATCAAAATGACCCTCTCTGTGGTAGAACCCATACAAGGCCTGAATGTTTAAAGTCAAGGTCTTAAAACAAACAAAAAACCTAAGGCTCTACTTCACCACTTTACATTTGTTGGAAATTTATCAAGATGAAAATCAAGAAGAAAATGAATATCCTGGTTCATTGCTATGTCCCTCATCTGTTCTGCAACTAATATCATACTCAAAAATAAGTGCCTAAGAATTTCTACAAGCCTTCAATTTATAATATAGGATGACTTAATGCAAAGCATGAGCTCTCTTACAAGGACTATAAACCAAACCAAGCCGAACCAAAAGCTCCACCTCAAAATACTCCATATGTTCTCCAAAATTTTATTGTGGGAAGAAATTATCAACATAACTTTACACTATGTTTATCATTTTACCTTGTACTTTGAGAAAAATTCCAACCAGTTGGAGAGTCAAAAAGTCTTAACTCCTCATATCTTTACCTCTTACAGTTTCAAAACTGCTAATATTTCTGTTTTTCACATGAAGCCTCTAAGGGATTTGGCAAAAACAATATTTCAACACCTTTTAATTTTTAGAATTTGAGGACTTCTTTGAGTTTGAACATCACGTGAATCAGGTTTTAAAAAATGGGCAACTTACTATCAGTTTAACGAGCGACTTTTTATCCCATGGAGAAGCATCATTTTGGATATGTTCTTTGCATATTTGATTAATGACAATGTAGTCTCTTCGGAGGCATCTGATAAAATTGATTCATGACAATGTGTTGTTCCATGACCTTGAGAAGGCGTACGATAGGGTAGCGAAAGAAATGGTTTGATGGGTGTTACAAAAGAAAGACATAAGTAAAAAATATATTAATGTTATTAAGGATATATATACAGGGGCGATAACTGGTGTTAGGATGGCCCAAAGGCTCACTCACGATTTCCAGGTCACTGTGGGTGTGCACCAAGGTCAACATTGAGCCCGTACCTATTTGTGTCAGTCGTAGACGAGATCGGGAGAGAGGTGTGTGAGGAAGTACCTTGGTTCATTCTTCTTGCGGATGATATTGTTTTAATGAATAAGACTCGAATAGGTGTGAACATAAATTGAGGAGATTGATGGTACCCTTAGAGATTAAAGGACTCCGGATCAGTAGGAATAAAATTGAGTATATGAGGTGTGCATTTAGGGATGAGAAACAGGGTGTCCCATAAGTGATCGTGGATGGATGGGATGTTTATAGTACGAACAAGTTTAAGTACTTAGGATCTCTTATCCAGGAGAACAGAGAAATTGATGAGGACGTAACACACAAAATTAATACGAGTTGACAGAAATGGAAACCATCCTCGAGTGTTCTTTGTGGCAGGAGGATACCTTTAAATTTGAAAGGTAAATTTAATCGGACCGCGATTAGATCCGCTTTATTGTACGAAACATAGTGTTGGCCGATCAAGAAAAGCCACATACAGAGAATGACGATAACATAGATGTGTGTGTTGTTCGAAAAGAGTGAGTTCCTTGACATGGTATAAAAGTAGGTTTAACGTCAAGAGTACGAAACCTACTACCACTATATATTCAGCACATAGTAATAGGAGGAACACTGTACAATCCACGCCTCAAGCCAAAGGACATTCATGCGAGGGGTTAAGATATAGAGTATATTTCTGAGCCTTCTATCCAATGCTTGAGCTTTTGGTAGAGTGATTCCTCAATGGAAAGCAAGTTGTAAACACAATTTGTTTTATCCACAAATCAAGTTAATTCTTCTAGTAAAAACTATATGTCGGTAAATCAGGAATATGGTTAGGATTTGATTGTTAGAGATTTGAATAAATTGGGAAGTGGGATAGAATAAAATCCCTGATTATGTGGGATCCTAGGGTAAATGTTTGTTATGTTTTTTTTTCTATTTAAAGTGTATTGTTTTGTGGTAATTAAACTAATAATGAGAGTTCTCTTTCTCTTTCTTCCTCTGTAAAATACTATATGGTATCAGAGAACTATCATTATTAATTTAATTACCATGGAACAAGACATTTTAAATAGAAAAAAAAACATAACATTTACCCTAGGATCCCACATAATCAGGGATTTTATTCTATCCCACTTCCTAATTTATTCAAATCTTTAACAATCAAATCCTAACCATATTCTTGATTTACCGACACTCCCCCTCGAGTTGGTCCAAAGATATCCGCCATGCCCAACTTCCTCACTTGTAGCTCGAATGGTTATCTCAACTCAACAGACCCCTCGTCAAAACATTTGCAACTTGATGTGTGGTGGGTACAAATGGAGTACAAATTATTCCTTCAAGTTTTTCTTTTATAAAGTGTCCATCAATCTCAACATGTTTTTTTATAAAGTGTCCATCAATCTCAACATCTTTCGTTCTGTCACGTAGAACCGGATTATGAGCAATGTTAATAGTCGCCTTGTTGTCACAATAGAACTTCATAGGAAAACTTACTGGTCTCCTAAGCTCTTCCATAACCCTTTTTAGCCAAAGAATCTCGTAGACTCCCTTGAATTCCGCCTCAACACTACTTCTAGCAACAACACTTTGTTTCTTGCTCCTCCAAGTGACTAAATTGCCCCATAGAAATGTACAGTATCCTGTTGTTGACCTTCTATTAGTGATTGGTCCTGCCCAATCAGCATCTGTATACACTTCAATTCCCCTCTTCTCATGTTTCTTGAAGAAGAGTCCCTTTCCTCATGTGCTTTTCAGATAACGAAGAATTCGATACACAGCTTCCAAATGTTCTTCGTACGGGGAATGAATGAATTGACTTACCATGCTCACAGCGAAAGCAATGTCAAGACGTGTATGTCACAAGTAGATCAGTCTTCCAACCAGTCTTTGGTATCTCCCCGTGTCCACTAGGACGCCATTCTTTACATCTCCAAGTTTAGCATTAGCTTCTATTGGAGTGTCAGAAGGCTTGCAACCGCTCATTCTAGTTTCTGTCAGGAGATCTAGAATATACTTCTGCTGCGACACCACAATGCTTTTTTTTGACCTTACCACTTCCATTCCAAGAAAATACTTTAGCTGGCCTAAATCTTTAATCTCAAATTCCTTAGCTAGGCTCTGCTTCAGTCTGCGCATCTCTTCTAGGTCATCTCCAATAAAAATTATATCATCCACATATACAATCAAGATAGAAATTTTATTTTTGGTGAACTTCTTTGTGAAAAGGGTGTGATCTGATTGTCCTTGTGAATATTCTTGGCTCTTAACAAACTTTGTTAATCTCGCGAACCAAGCCCTGGGAAATTGTTTAAGACCATATAGAGACTTCTTTAGTTTGCACATCTTGGTTCCAAACTTTTCAGTAAAACCAGGAAGAGGTTCCATATAGACTTTTTCCACTAAGTTTCCATTCAAAAAGACATTCTTCACATCTAGCTGATTCAGAGACCAATCAAGATTAGCAACAATAAACAAGAGTACCTGAACTGTATTTAGCTTCGCCGCTGGAGAAAAAGTCTTAGAGTAGTCCACTCCATATGTCCGAGTGAAGCCTTTATTTAGCTACAAGACGAGCCTTGTATCTCTCCAAAGATCCATCTAAGTTGTATTTCACGGTAAATACCCATTTACAACCAACAATTATCTTTCCATCTGGCAAATCCACTTTTTTCCGAGTAGCATTCTTCTCCAGAGCTCTTATCTCCTCAAAAATCACTTCTTTCCACTCAGGAACATTTAGAGCCTCCTCCACACTATTAGAAATGACCACACTCGGACACTTGTGAAATAAAGGCACAATATGAAGATGAAATATTTTTGTAAGATACAAAATTTGACAAAGGATGTTTTGTACAAGACCTAACACCTTTCCTAAGAGCAATGGGAAGATCAAGCTGACTAGAAGGATTTGACTCAGAGTTACCTGGAGGATTATTGTCAGGAATTATTGAAGAGTCATCATGAATTTCATGATCCAACCTCTGGTTAGATTCTTGGTAGTGTTGTGGGATAATGTTGTGGGATAATGCCTCTTCTTTTCTGTGCTAGATACTCCTTTGAATATACAAGACCTTTATACCGTTTCGCACCCATATATGTTGTTTCAATATTTTGATTCTGAGTGGCATTATGGCAGGTCGTTCATTGGTAGATTCAATATTTTCAACATTTAATTCATTTGTTTCCAGACTTAATATTTTCAAAATCATTCTCGTTTGGTAACTGTTTGTGAGAAACATCATCATGAAAAAAACTCAAATGTTGAACCATCTAGAAGATCATCTTCACTAGTGTTCTCCCCCTGAAGATGGAAACTGTTGTAGTAGGATTTTCCTTCAAAAAATGTGACATCCATAGACGAAACATTTTTTTTTTTGGAAACAAGATCAAAACATTTATAACCTCTTTGATTTGGAAGATAACCTACAAAAATACATTTATGTGCCTTTGGATCAAGTTCAGAACGTCTCAGATCATGATTATGGACAAAAGCCACACTTCCAAAAATTTTAACGGGAATATTTGTTGTTAGCCGAGTGGTGGGAAAATATTCAGTAAAAACTTGTATTGGGGTTTTAAAGTTTAAGATTCTTGTAGGCAACCTATTAATCAAATAAGTGGCTGTTTAAATAAGTGGCAACCTATTAATACTACACTATAAAATACTACCTATAACAAAAACGGATTGCAGAACAAAAACCTCCTTTTTCAGGATCAGGGTAATCAATGTTTATAGTTCAATAGTCATTACTTCTTCCAGGATTGAGGTTCCTACAGGTAGCTATTGAATGGAAAACTGCATGCAGCAACAAACTATCCCTATATCAGACTTACTGAGGTAAATTTTGATTGCTTGCAACATATAATGGATTTATCATCATAAACTTCTCCCTATAACATGAAGAGATGCCTGATAATGTCATTTTTGCTAGTGCAGAACATTGGCTTGCAATGGATACATTAATACCAAAAAATTCACTGTCAAGAAATTTATTCACAGGTCTGCCTTGAAAAAGTAAAACACCGGAACAAGAATTAGAATAACCAAAAAAGAGGAACATACATACCTCTCTGACACATCAGCTGGCCATCTCAGTGATGCCATGTCGGTGCCTGATGGTAATGCAAGCTCATCTAATAGAACCTCAAGTCCACCAATACTTCTAAAATGATTTTGACCACGAGGGTTTTCAGATAATGTTGACTGCAAAGCTCTCAAGGATAAGTACTGGAGGGGCATATTTGATGATGGTAGTTCAACTCCAAACCTCCTAATGACACGCTTCAGTTCTGTCAAAACACGTGAATGCATGGATCATATAAGTACTCAAAGGATACGGAATTAGCTGCTAACAAGTAAGCATCAGCTTGCAACAAGGAGATGGAGACAAAATAGTTCATTGATCTATAGTTCATATTCACTGATACCAGTTATGCTTGGCTATTGGGCAAATGCAGAGCAGTAGCACTGCTTTTGCTGTATATCAGATTCTAGAGGCTATTAATAGGATGGAGAAAGGCAAATAAAACTCAGTGTGTTTCCTGGTAATCTCAAATCTAAACCACCTACTGCAGGGCATGAAACACAATGTTAGGAATAGAGTTGAGTGGAGAATTGCCGATGATTGAGTTCGCAACCCAATCCTTCCAGGGGTGCTTTCACCTAACACCCTTGGCTAATTTCTAGGCTTGGCTATTGGCAAGATTAATGTCTCATGTCAGCCGATAAATCATCTGAGCTCCATACATTTCAGCCAATTTGTTCAGTTCCTGAACCTTGAGATGTCATTACTCTAAGCACTTTGACAAATTTTTCCTCGATTCTGTAAATCCTCTGTCAACCCTATATGAGCCAAAGCATCAAACTGGCCTCAAAAAGGAGAAATCATTAGTCCTAGGCACAGGTTTGGAGAGAGAAGATTGTACTTGAAACAAGCTTGCACGGCCCAGATTTTGAATCGTGATGGGAATTCCACCTTAAATTACCTTAGTCCACAACCAAATCCACAGAATCATCATCCCGAAGAATCCCCTGCAACTAGCCATCTACCATTCCAAAAAGAACAATAACCATCGAGCTGCATACCTCCTATGCTCACTGATAAATGGCACGTTACCTTTATCGTTTCAGAGTCACTGGACAGACTTGCATAGGCTCCTCAGCTAAAAAAGGGAAGGGAAAAAAATCATTGTTGGTATAATGCTATCGCCTATCAGAACGAATTATACTATTATACTATACATGACGTGAATATCAGACAAATGATTAACCCCCCAAAAATATTCCAAAAGTAAATTTGAGCATAGATTACAGATTTAGGGTGCTAACAAGTTTCTTGGACAATTGCCAGCAAGTTGAGAATCCTTGAACACAACTACAGTAAACCCAAATATACAGCATCTTTTTGCGGAATGGTTCTCCACTATTTATAACAAGTTAACAACTTCCATCAGAAACTAAAATATGGTCAATCAAATAAAAAGGGGGGCCTTACCACCATTGCAGCAGCAAACATGGTAAAATGTACACAGCGTTGCCCAATTATTTGCAAAAAGGCACTCTTCCAACTTGACCTCTCACCTCCACTCTCCAGTGCAAGGACCAAATAATGAGAAGAATCAAATTTTAGGCATGTCAAGAGGAGTAATACTAACCATGTTCAGAAAGCTCCACAATAACCTCACAAACATTTATATGAAGAAATAGACCAGAATCATAATGATGATACCTTATCTCACTAGGCGAGGTTGTCCACATATATCCTTCTATACCAACTTGTTTGATCTAAAGTGTTGGTAGTGATAAGTGGCAACCACTTAATTTCATCTTCGCTCCATGTTGTTTCCGGCATTCCTCTACTCCTCTTACCCTCAAATTGAATCATTTCTCCACTCCTCGTTGGAGAAATGACTCTCTCTCACCTCTTCAACCACCAAGGTGAGGATAAATGATTAAGCATCGATGTCCCTCTCATCATCAATAATAGATCCAAGGTACTGAAAACTATTTGTAGTACATAAACCCCAGCATCTATCTCAACTACTTGTGCATCCTCCAGCTCCACATTCGTGCTTATATTCTATTTACTTCACAACCATTTTGCCTCAAGCTTCATCATCCAATCTCTCAACTTATTCAACACCTTTGATGTTCTCATCCATCAAAATTATATCATCATCAAATAACATGCACCACAGAACTTCCCCTTGAATATTTTTAGATAATTGGTGTAGCACTAACATGAAATCCTACTAGGGCGGAAGAAAGGTATAGACCCTATGGATAAACCAACATACACAAAAAAGTAACTTTTCCACAAAAATCACTCCCCCCAACCCAGATTATTTACATGTTATCTCCTTTATGGTTTTTCCCAAAATTGTTGCAGCTCTACCAAATTAATCGCATTAACCATTAACTTTTATATTTGTTCTACTACACCCTCAACTTAGAATTTTACATTGGAAATTTCAACCGCCATTCAACGACAGCTATTATGAGGAGGACAATTTCAGAAGAATGCATAAAATTGAGGTACTACGAAGTATATTGAAGTTCATTTTTATCTTCGTATCTTCCCAAACCATGAAAATAATTTGGATGATGGCAATAATAAAATCGTTAAAAGTTATCACTGAGAACTTATAACAATTTAGGCAGACTTCTTACAAAGAAAGCAGCCATTTTCTTAATATATTTGCATCATACTTCGAGATGAAATAGTAGGATCATTTTTTCCAACCACATAGGGCAGAAGCCACCAACCCCATGCTTATTTTTCATAGTAGAGATAGAGGGTATATCAAGAGAGACAGATGCATACCTTACCTACTAACCAATTAAGACCACCAGCCTCCATAAATGATAAAACCGCCTTCTGTTTCCACTTAAGCACTGGTTCACTAAGGTGAACCTTGAAACTGCTACAACCTATGACTGATTCGCCATTCTTCAGACAGGATAAGGAAGAATTTCCATACATCTGAGCCACCTCAAAGGCACTTGAGTTCAAATCAATGAAGCAACAAATTATTGATACCACACGCGTAAGTAAACGCTCAAAAAGCCCAAATTTCTCCATAGCAGAATTTGAGACACGTTCTTCAGTAGAAACTGCACCAGATGTTGTCTTCAACTGGATGACAGTTGCTGACAATTAATACAAGGATGGAACATGTCAGCTAATAAAAACAAACGAGCATAATTAGCTGACAACATTAACAGCTCAAACGAGTAAAAAGCAAAGTACACAATCTAGATAACCTTTCAAAATAAAAAGCAGAGAGGCACTCAAGGCAGTGAACGAACCTTGAATATGCATCTACAGGTGCAGTTAGTTCACTAAAGTCACGACAACCAAACTATTACTTGGGAATAAGTGGTAGCCTGGTCTTTTGGTGTATGAAGCACAAAAAATCAGGAAAGCTTCCATTTTGGGAAAATCAGCCTGAAACTCGTCACAGACGTCATCCCAGAAGCACCTCAAAGGCATCTGTTGGAAACTTCAAAGAGGCTTTTCCATACCTTTCGGTTATTTCCTCCTTTTCAGAAAGCTTACGTTACTTACACATATGCACCCACGCATGCTCGCACGCAACACACACTCAATGTTTCCTTCTTTTTTGCCTATTTCAAGTGTGTGAAAATAATCTATTTATGTTGGTGCATTCACAAAAAATGCATGCATGCAGCATTTTGTTTATCATTTAATGTGTTCAATAAAAAAATTGTTCAACCCTGCCCAAGGTACCGCATAAATTCAAGGAAAGGGGGAAAGAAAAATGTGCCTCACTGATAAAAATTGATAATATATTAAAAGTAGATATTAACTGATGTGATTCTGGTCGGCTCGCAAACGAAGGATGTTGAACCGGCCCGGGTTCCAACTAGAACAGTCGTCGGGACTTGCTCCAAGGCATTGCTCGGGTTCGTATGAGGTGTTGTTGAGCCGCCCGTGATCATTTCATGGGGTAAAAGGTGGAGTTTCTAAGCATTTGGACAGAGCGTACATGGCTAGGCGCTCAACAGAGCAAATTCAAGTGACGCTAGTGTTTTGCCCATAACTCCTTCACCTAACCTCCGAACAAGGTGATTCCATAGGCGTTCGAAATCTTAGAGAGAGAGCTACAACTTTGGTGTTTTGAGGTTTTCAAGAATCAGAGTGGAAGAGGAACAAGAATATAGCTGAATGTTTCTACCCTCGACAGGACGTACCATGCAACACTATTTGGTAAATTGGTCATAACTTTCACATACCATCTCCAATTGTGATGATTAAGTGGCTCTGAGAATTTAAGACTGAGATCTACAACTTTTATGTTTTGTGTTTTTCAAGATTCGAAGGTAACAGGGTCAAAATCACAAATGAAAGTCGCTGCCCGCAACTTTCACAGATTTCGGCATATCTTTATTTAAGTAACATAGATTTCAACATTTCTTTTATTTAATTTTGGATATTTGATTTATTCTTTGGGGTAAGCCTATAAATACTCCTCCCTAAGTTGTAAAAAACAAAAAACTTGCATTTGAATACAATTGAGAGGGAATTCTCTTTTCGATTCTTCGAGAACTGCCATCTTATCGGAGATGCTCCACCATGACGATCACCCCTGACTTATCATTCGAGCTTCCACACTCGATTATAACATCTTTTAATATCAAGGTTTGCGTCTATTATTAGTCGGGTCGTGGTTCCATCCGAGTTTGATTCGAAAGAGATCTTAGACATCAATACCATTCGGGTTGGCGACGTTCGTGGCGGATTCACATTAGTTGGTATCAGAACAACTTTCGACATCAGGCTTGCCTATCCTCTAACTTTAAATTCTTTGTTTCAATTCTATCTTTGAATTCTTGGTTTGATTTGCCGTTTGCGTTCCTGCAATTCACTGTCGTCATTTTCTTCTGGGGTTGTTCTTTGAATTCCTTAAAAAAAAAAAAATAGGGTTTCTTGATTCTTTCTTTAAAACCTACAAAAAAAAAATGTTTAGGAAATTTGCGTCGATTTCTAGTGTAAAATAAGCTTGCTTTGATTTCAAATCCCTAATCTTGAGCCGGAACCCTAGAAATTAAAGTTTGGTTCATTCGAGTTTTGTGATTCTTGAGATTCAAAAAAAATTAAAAAAAGATCCGGCAAAACTCAAAGCGAAAGGAAAGCGGTCCCACGAAAGATTCAAGCAAACAAAAAAAAAAAAGAAGAGCAAAAGAAAACGATCCAAGAGCAAAAAAAAAGAAAAAGAAAAAAAGGATAGAGTAATAAAAAAAGGTGGATCATATTGTTCTTGATCTTGATCTTGATTTGTGTCGATTTCATATTGTTTCCTTTTGTGTCGGATTATTGGTTCAACCTTAATTCTTCAAATCCAGTTGGCTTCTTGAATTGTTCTTTGGTTGTGCTTGTGCTTTGTTCCACTTCGAGTCTGTGACTCTGACTTACTTTATTCCATTCCAATTCTATTCCTGTTTTTTGGCGAACCTGATCTTGACACTTTGGTGGCCTTGGTGATTAGTCGCTGGGGACTTTAACTTGGTCATGTAATTCGATTAGAACTGTTGAAAGAATTTGAGCAAAGGCAAGAGAGGTGAGATTAATTGAGGGAAAAAGCCATATTGAGCGAGACACACGAGTGCAGATACGTGAGGAAAGGCATACTTCTGAGGGGAAAAAAAAGAGGCAGAGTGGTGGAGGATTTCCCAGATGTGATTATTATATAACATATAGTGGTATATACTTTAATCTCATGTTTTTTGTTTCACATCCTTTTCGATGTTAACCTTTTATTCGCTTCACTTCTGCTTTTTGACATAAGAATGGCAGCTCATACTTGGAGTTTTCTTGTGGCTTTAAGCATTTAATAGCTTATGCTGGATAAATTTGCAGTAAATTGAGAAGCTCATAGCATAAAATGAAATGCAATCAATTAATTGAACTAAGAAATCTAATTTCAAAAACCATACAAAGATCCTGAACTTTCAGTGATCGAGGAGAAGGAACAGGTAGCTTCTTAACCATACCTTTTATTAACAATATAAGCTTTTGAACTCCACCATAGTAGCCAAAAACTCTACAGTTATGGACTGAACGAACAATGATTGCCAATGCATCCAAAACTGGTTGCCCTTCCAGAATAACAGTCAAGCTCGTTGCATCCAATAATGGTTCTGATGTTGATTGCATAATCGCACCATTAACTGCACATATAACAACTTAGCATAATTATTAGTAACATTATTAAATAAAAAGCACCAGGTGCACTATGGAAAATTACCAGTCAAAATAGAAAGGGGGGACAGCGAGAGAGCAGACATGGGTCATCAGAGCATATATCCAACCAAATGAAAAATTTTGTTTACAAACAAAAACAAAGATTATGCTCCCTTTTCCCTCTAAAGCATCATAGTTTACTGTGGATGTTACCGCCTCAGTTGCAATTACTGAGGACGATAACAAGTCAGCTTTATAACAGCTTTTTGTGGATGGGTAGAGCTCATATTTCATCTGTGAATACTACTCCCAGTTGAGATCTGTAACCAAGTTGCTTCCAGAAAATGCTTGCATTCATAATCATGGATGAAAGGATATGAGATGAAAAAATTTGCACTCACTGACAATCCAAAACATTCTCAGATAACCACTGATGGTCAGAAACAAGTCCACTTGAAAAATCTAAGGAATGCCACAGGATGACAGGACAACATTGACTGTTAATGAAACCCTAAAGAGCACATTAAAATGTACAGATTTGAACTTCTTTGGTCAGACTCGGGTCTTGGCATCGGATATCGACAATCTCCTTGAGATGAATAACATGAACGACCAGAGGTCAAATACATCAATCATCCGGTTATCGAGATATTCTTCAAAAAAATGCTTGCAAATCCCTAACAATGATAATACCGGACCTTCTGAGAATCTGAGGGTCTATGAATAAATCTAAGCATATTAAAGTTGATTATGGTCACATTCAATTTTTTTCTAATGGAATTTTTATTGTGATGGGATAAGGAAGGCACTGGGCACCACCATTCCACTGTATAATTAAAAGAGAAAGATCAGATCCAATTAATTACCAAACCGATTTTGTCACACTTCACCATCAAAAAAAGCACTAAAGAATAAAAAGCTAACACTTAAGTCTGAATCATAACACTTCACTCAATATCCAAGTAAGGGGGATGAGCTAGATATTGAATGTTGATATAAATACAAGTTTATGGCGCTTTCTTTAGCAAATAGATCAGAAAGAATTTTTTTTCCATGGGCTGGTAAAACTAATGACGTGCCTTTTCACTAGCTGAAGCTCAAAGTTCAACAGGTTGGATTTTTCTAGTAACTTGAAATGTCCTGGTATAAACATCCTTTTTGAGTTGCCAATGATTTTGAGAGCCCTCTAGGCTGATGTCATAAGTATTTTGGTAACTGCTCATATTATATGTACCAGAATTTGCACAATATACTGTCATCAAGACAACACATGCACAAAACTCAGCAATCTATAAACAGTATCCAGATACATTCCTGATGGTGTATTGCCCAGAGGCCAGAACTATATCACTTCACCCTTTCTCATAAATCCTGGCTAGTAAGACACTAAGACCATTCCAATAATACACAACCAAAAAGTTAACTGGATATGTGTACCAATAAGAACATAGAATATTGTCAACAATCATTGTGCTTAGTATGCATTTATCTCAATAACAAGCATGCACACTACAGTTGAAATTGTGATAACTAGAGTTCAAAATAAAAGAGCGTTGGATACAGTGCATGTTTGAAGCCACAGGTTAGATTGTGAGTAGATAATTTCTCAGCAAAAATACTTATTTTACTTAACTCAGAATTCTCATGTATCACTCAAAAATCACATTTCAAGGTCATAATGCCAAGAGATTGAACTTACACTCATTTGTAAGAGAAGTTAAATGTGTTAGTTCTTTAATTAAGGCCAGAATAAATTCTGGGGGATGCCCAGCAGAGCTGCCAACGACAACATCACCATATGGCACTGAATGCTCCATAGTGAAAACTGTAAACAAAGTAGTCTCTAGAGCTTCCCCAGAATCAACCGGCTCCCATGTTCTGTATACATCTAGAAAGTGCTTCAGAAGAACATGCAACAACCTACGCCTTTCAACCTAACATAAGAACATGTGTTAGCTTTTTCAAAAAGAATGAAAGTTCTCAGCATGTAATTATGTTTCTCGTTTATATATTATCCAGTTTAGCAATACACATCTTTATCCAAAAACCTTAAAATCACAAATGCCACAATAAAGATAAGCTGGAAAATAGAAGCTGGCGCATCATTTCAGGCTCTTTGCATATGCCAAAAATCAAACAGAGTTAACATGCTAGCAACAACTCTGTAAATACGACCAGGTCATCACAACTCTGATGCTGTGTGACCATGTCCATCCCTATTCATACGATACTGTACAACAATGATGCATTGACATGCAAGAATAACTGATTCATGATCTCCAGCAGAACATCTGGTTTGCCAATATCGATCTCCTTTAAAGATGCATGATCCCCAGCAAAGATACGAAAATGAAACAAAATATTGATGGTGAGATGTAATTAATTCCGCTACGTTTTCACTTTCATCTCCCATCATGGAGCTAAATGATGGTCGATACAGCCTTCTGAAATATGATACAGAAAGCATTACACTTGTCAAATCATAGCCATCTAATGGCATGCACCAAGGTCATGGGGAATTCTATGAGGTCATAGATTAGAAAGTATTCACTAGCAAGAAAATCAGTTGCAGCAAGCATATTAGCATACCGATCGATCTTGATTCTTACCTTATCAATGCAATTTTCATATCTTTCCCATAGCGAACTTAGAACAGATTCATCGTCGGGCTCCCTACAACAAAAGCAAGTCAAAAGAGTAAGAGATAAACAAAAAGTTAAAATCCCACAGAAAACTATATGTATTTAGTAAACAAAAAAAATAGAATTTAACACTTTACAAATAAAAAAAAAAAAAATTTGCTGCAACATGATAACCTCAAGAAGGTAAGCCCCAACCAAGAAGATATATTGGCGCTCATAATTTCCACTGATCCACATAATGCAGGCTAAATATTGCTAAAAAAACCTATTAAGCATAGGAACTAACTGATGTGGAATGGATATATAACGTTTAGATCAAGAGGTGAACGGCATGAGAAGAAAAAATAAGGGGATAAGAATCAGATGAAGTGAAGAAGATGAGAAGCCGACAAGGATTCTTAAACCCTTGGAGATGAGAGCAAACATTGAACACTTACTATTTCAGTGATCATCCTTTTTTTTTTTTTCAATACTTTATCGAGGAGTCCTACCACGGGCTCCAGACACTGTTAAATTAAACAAAAGTCGAGCCCTACGGAACTCGAACTCAAGACCTTGTCGTATTCGACGAAGGTAACCAACCACTTGGACTAGTCAAGGATGGTTATCATCCATTTTCAATCGCAGCATAATGTCATAGCATAACCTACAAAGGTAACCAAGCCCTTGTACACGCGTAAATTACGACCTAAAAGATATTCAAAATAATAGAAAATATCCAAATATTACAGAACAATAATTGTTCCCTAAATTCCTAAACAATCCTAGCATTAGAGCTTTAGCTAAATTTTGGCCATTTGCTCGAATAACTCATATCCCACACAAAACGCTGCAGAGAAAACAGCAGGCTAATGACAGTGTGGGTGATCTCTTGAAGATTTGGAGATGGACATCTATAAAGTGCACAAGGTTATCAGAGGAGCTACCCGTAAACTAGCTCATCCAACAACAGAAAAACCTGAAAACCAAGAGTACCAAAAAACCAGGTGATGCGCACCTAACACAAACTAAATGAGCCAGGGTGCGACGATTTCAATTTCCTCCATTATTGTGTGTCATGCCGAGTCATGGTAAGCCTGAGCAGTGCTTTAAAGTTGGAAAAAAAATAATCAAAAAGAAAAACAGATCTCTGCGTTTCTCTTGCCAAGTAAAGAACCAAAAGAATCGTTCGTCTCACATAGCTCTGAGCAATCCTCGAAGAACCAAAAAGAAACAAAAATTAGAGAAAACGATAATACAAACCTGGTGTCAACCTCTTCGCCGCCGGCGGCAACCGTCGTCGTCGGCCACCTCTGCTGCCGTCTCCGGTAATCTCCAGTAGAGCCACCTCCGGTCGCCGACCATTCCATCACTGTCGGCGACGATGATTGATGCACATAGAAAAGGGGGCGAAATGGAACCCCTCCGTTCGACTTCGCCGATTGAGCTTGAGCTTCGATCGTCAACCGACGAGCTGCTGATGGAGGCGGACTCGGCCTTGTCAGGCGGGTGGGCTGTTGCAGGGGAAGTTATTCGTTGTATGACTTTTTTTTCCAAATTACGTAGTTGGGCCTTGATGGGCCGGGGCCAGCGTAAGTGCGTAACAATTATCCATCATTTTGATGGCTCATTTCTGATTTTATTTTGCCTTTTTACACCGTGTGTTTTGGTTCTTCCTCTTCGAAACCTTTTTTCCTTCTTTATGATTTATACTAGAGGTTGTCCGTATCTTCGGTATGATGATCATCTTACTTCTGTTTATTTTTTCTTTTAATCGAATATTTTAAATATAACTCTGCTATTTGGCAGAAAAGGTGGAAGGATAGTTGGAAGGACTGGTGTGGTGGTAGCACAACAGCCACAAGAAATTCAATTAAAAAAATTAAACTGTAGGTCCTATAATTATTTCTGTGGCTGTAACTGTGTCACATCATCTTTCCTTCCAGACATTCTTCCAAACATCCTTTCATCTAGAATTATTCATTTCAAATATTTCATATGATATTTAATTTGATATTTACTATAATATGATTTATTTAATTAATGTGATGCATTTACTATATTATAATATTTCATGTGATATATTTAATGTGATGTATTTAATGTGATGCATTTAATGTGATGCATTTAATGTGATATAATTAAATATAATCCAATGGTTGAAATTGATTCCCTCCCATTTTGTTGATCCAACCGTGCAAAATGTCTTAAGATATTTTATGAAGAGAGATTCAAACCTTGAGTTGTTTTGTATAATAGATTATGTTATATTATACATTGGTTGTCATTTCTTTTTCTTAACGCGGTCCAACCCTGAATCTCATATTCTCTCCAGCTTCTTTTTCGTAGTTGTACTTCTTTTTGTACGCCTATTGTTATATACATGTATCCCCACACCACATCTAGTAATTAAACCATATATATTGTATATGATATATATACTTCTATGTATTATTATATGTATGCACAAATATAGACCCACACAAAACAAAACACTAAACACAATATTAGGGCTCACATTTGGACCATTTAATTCCATATCTATACAGTGCATGTCTCTTTCCCTTTGATAGGAACCATCAACCACAAAATGTTAATACAAACATTAATCACAGTATCTATATTATATCACAAAACTAGTCATCTCTTTGATCTAGCCATCTCTAGTTATATGCTGTCTTCATTTTTCCTTTTTTTTTTTTATCCCCAATTGTTTATATCTTGTTTTTGGAGAATGGAGAGCAGTGGGCTTCCTATGCTTCACTATCTGTTGCAGCAAACTCTGAAAAGCTTATGCTCATGCCCAGCTGATGCATCCAACTCCTCCTCCTCCTCCTCTTCCTGTTCCTTCCCCAAATGGGTTTATGCAGTCTTCTGGAGAATCTTGCCAAGAAACTTTCCTCCACCAAAGTATATATTATATTATATTATATATGCTGCAGTCTCTGATCTCACACACACACACACACATATATATATATATATATATAGTAGTAGTATATGATGTTATTATTCATGCTTATATATATATATATTTATGTCATGATATCTATCGATATATGATGATCATCACATTGCTTGCTTATATAAATATATATATGTGTGTGTGTTGTTTCAGGTGGGAGTATGGAGGAGGTAGTACTCTCGATCGCTCGAAAGGAAACAAAAGAAATTGGTATATGTATAGCTATATTATTGCGATCTGTTTATCTCTACTTATATGGATCCGTTTCTGTCTCATCAATCATTCCTAAGCTAGGTTTTGCGTCATCATATTAATTTGATTCGCTTGCTTGGGGATTTAGGATTCTTGTATGGGAAGATGGGTTCTGTGATTTCCAGGAGTGTCAGCTGCAGGCATGCAAGTTTGGGCCTGATGTTTTCTTCAAGATGGCACATGAGGTCTATAGCTATGGAGAAGGGTAAGAATAATTTTTCTCTAGCTATATATCATGCATGATCCTTCCATGAACTAAAAGATCCTTCAAGGGTTGCATGACATTAGAACGAATTGAGTTTTATGCACATATATATATAAAGTGCATGGACTATATATATATATATATATATCTTCATCCCAAAATAGTAATTAATCTCCTCCATGGACATGATCAAGGGCTAATTAGAGAAGCACACGCACCAAAGACCCTTTATTGTAATTCTATATCAGTACGATTGCAAAAAAATTTCTTTTGCTGATAAAAAAAAAAAAATTAGAGAAGCACACGAGCCACTGCATCGGCTTCTCTTCGATCGAGTATATATATATATACACACACATATATGCTGACAATTAAGATAATTCCGGCATGGCTTCACCTCACTGCTAGCTAGCTGTTTTGATGTCATCAGGAGTTATATATGTTCTTTATAATATAAACTAGAAAACAAGTTATGGTATCGATCTCCTTCTCAAATAAAGAAGGATTCCAGAAAAAAAGAAGCCAAATTCATGTGAGTATATACGTTTAAAGATACAATTATATATATATAATACCTTTTTTTTTTGATTAGTAAAAGAACTTCATTGAAATAAATGAGATGATTATATACACAATAAAGGGAGAGATGATTACATAATATAATAATATTATTATTATATTATTATATATATATATATAATACCTAGCTATAGGCTTAATTCCTACCATGAGTTTTTGAAATTTTTCGTAGAACAAGTATATATGTGAATATATGATAATTATATTGAGTATGCATTGCATATATATATATATATGAGTAAAGCAAATTACAAGTTTAAGTTCTATATATATATATATATACACACACACAAGCTAAGCATATATGTGTATGCATACATGCTTGTTTGTGGATGTGTGTGTAAATGATGATGAGAGTCGATCGAGTGACTAATTAAGGGCCGGGTAACAAATAGAAATACATGGAGATGGTGTGGTATGTAAATATGGTACGTTTTGCAGGATAATAGGGAAAGTGGCAGCGGATAATAGTCACAAATGGGTTTTCAGACAGAGTGGACGCGAAAACGACTCCACCATCATCTCATGGAATGTCTTCATTGACCCGGTAAGGGTAAGCATGATATTTTGACATATTCTTTGACATTTATTTGTGACCGTTGGATTATGGTAAATCAATATATAGTTGAGATTGGATGTGATTGGGTGAGTATTGGGTGAATAATGGAATGAATAATGTATGAGTAGATAGTGGATTAATAATAGAATGAATAATAATATAAGATCAAATCTCGACCATTAATTTGACCTAATCCAACGGTCACAAATCAGTGTTAAAAATTGTATCAAAATAACTCCTCTTATTCTGTATATGCAAATTATAATATATCTACTGTAACTTAATTTCATCTAACTCTCTTTTGGTAAAAAAACGCATGCACACAGCAACCAAAGACATGGCAATCTCAATTCAACTCGGGCATTCAGGTGATTGTCTTCGTCCAACATATATATGCTCTCTAGCTCTCTACAATATTATATTCACACATGACCTATTATATATATATTGCAATTTTTGGTGCCATTAAATTTTTGAATATTGCAGACAATTGCTCTCATCTCAGTACGGGAAGGAGTTATCCAACTTGGTTCCCTCAACAAGGTATAAAAAAAAAACTTACTCTTAACAAATATAATAACTTAATTGATAGAAAGTATATATATATAACCGCATGTGCCCATATATATATATATATATATATATATATATATATATATATCGGGAAGGATATTCTGACACATCCAATTACACCGAATATTTACTGTTAGACCCTTGGACGCGCCTAGAGCGCGGTCGGCTGGCGTGTGCCCAAGGCAGCGTGCAGTCATGCTTACCACGACCTGATATGAAGACTGACTACCTCCACCCGTACTTG